>OX155902.1:53275587-53581225 GCA_944588485.1 Phosphuga atrata
GTCTTGTCTGTCTAGTCTTGTCTGTCTAGTCTTGTCTGTCTAGTCTTGTCTGTCTAGTCTTGTCTGTCTAGTCTTGTCTGTCTAGTCTTGTCTGTCTAGTCTTGTCTGTCTAGTCTTGTCTGTCTAGTCTTGTCTGTCTAGTCTTGTCTGTCTAGTCTTGTCTGTCTAGTCTTGTCTGTCTAGTCTTGTCTGTCTAGTCTTGTCTGTCTAGTCTTGTCTGTCTAGTCTTGTCTGTCTAGTCTTGTCTGTCTAGTCTTGTCTGTCTAGTCTTGTCTGTCTAGTCTTGTCTGTCTAGTCTTGTCTGTCTAGTCTTGTCTGTCTAGTCTTGTCTGTCTAGTCTTGTCTGTCTAGTCTTGTCTGTCTAGTCTTGTCTGTCTAGTCTTGTCTGTCTAGTCTTGTCTGTCTAGTCTTGTCTGTCTAGTCTTGTCTGTCTTCTAGTCTTGTCTGTCTAGTCTTGTCTGTCTAGTCTTGTCTGTCTAGTCTTGTCTGTCTAGTCTTGTCTGTCTAGTCTTGTCTGTCTAGTCTTGTCTGTCTAGTCTTGTCTGTCTAGTCTTGTCTGTCTAGTCTTGTCTGTCTAGTCTTGTCTGTCTAGTCTTGTCTGTCTAGTCTTGTCTGTCTAGTCTTGTCTGTCTAGTCTTGTCTGTCTAGTCTTGTCTGTCTAGTCTTGTCTGTCTAGTCTTGTCTGTCTAGTCTTGTCTGTCTAGTCTTGTCTGTCTAGTCTTGTCTGTCTAGTCTTGTCTGTCTAGTCTTGTCTGTCTAGTCTTGTCTGTCTAGTCTTGTCTGTCTAGTCTTGTCTGTCTAGTCTTGTCTGTCTAGTCTTGTCTGTCTAGTCTTGTCTGTCTAGTCTTGTCTGTCTAGTCTTGTCTGTCTAGTCTTGTCTGTCTAGTCTTGTCTGTCTAGTCTTGTCTGTCTAGTCTTGTCTGTCTAGTCTTGTCTGTCTAGTCTTGTCTGTCTAGTCTTGTCTGTCTAGTCTTGTCTGTCTAGTCTTGTCTGTCTAGTCTTGTCTGTCTAGTCTTGTCTGTCTAGTCTTGTCTGTCTAGTCTTGTCTGTCTAGTCTTGTCTGTCTAGTCTTGTCTGTCTAGTCTTGTCTGTCTAGTCTTGTCTGTCTAGTCTTGTCTGTCTAGTCTTGTCTGTCTAGTCTTGTCTGTCTAGTCTTGTCTGTCTAGTCTTGTCTGTCTAGTCTTGTCTGTCTAGTCTTGTCTGTCTAGTCTTGTCTGTCTAGTCTTGTCTGTCTAGTCTTGTCTGTCTAGTCTTGTCTGTCTAGTCTTGTCTGTCTAGTCTTGTCTGTCTAGTCTTGTCTGTCTAGTCTTGTCTGTCTAGTCTTGTCTGTCTAGTCTTGTCTGTCTAGTCTTGTCTGTCTAGTCTTGTCTAGTCTTGTCTGTCTAGTCTTGTCTGTCTAGTCTTGTCTGTCTAGTCTTGTCTGTCTAGTCTTGTCTGTCTAGTCTTGTCTGTCTAGTCTTGTCTCGTCTAGTCTTGTCTGTCTAGTCTTGTCTGTCTAGTCTTGTCTGTCTAGTCTTGTCTGTCTAGTCTTGTCTGTCTAGTCTTGTCTGTCTAGTCTTGTCTGTCTAGTCTTGTCTGTCTAGTCTTGTCTGTCTAGTCTTGTCTGTCTAGTCTTGTCTGTCTAGTCTTGTCTGTCTAGTCTGGTCTGTCTAGTCTTGTCTGTCTAGTCTTGTCTGTCTAGTCTTGTCTGTCTAGTCTTGTCTGTCTAGTCTGGTCTGTCTAGTCTTGTCTGTCTAGTCTTGTCTGTCTAGTCTTGTCTGTCTAGTCTTGTCTGTCTAGTCTTGTCTGTCTAGTCTTGTCTGTCTAGTCTTGTCTGTCTAGTCTTGTCTGTCTAGTCTTGTCTGTCTAGTCTTGTCTGTCTAGTCTTGTCTGTCTAGTGTTGTCTGTCTAGTCTTGTCTGTCTAGTCTTGTCTGTCTAGTCTTGTCTGTCTAGTCTTGTCTGTCTAGTCTTGTCTGTCTAGTCTTGTCTGTCTAGTCTTGTCTGTCTAGTCTTGTCTGTCTAGTCTTGTCTGTCTAGTCTTATCTGTCTAGTCTTGTCTGTCTAGTCTTGTCTGTCTAGTCTTGTCTGTCTAGTCTTGTCTGTCTAGTCTTGTCTGTCTAGTCTTGTCTGTCTAGTCTTGTCTGTCTAGTCTTGTCTGTCTAGTCTTGTCTGTCTAGTCTTGTCTGTCTAGTCTTGTCTGTCTAGTCTTGCCTGTCTAGTCTTGTCTGTCTAGTCTTGTCTGTCTAGTCTTGTCTGTCTAGTCTTGTCTGTCTAGTCTTGTCTGTCTAGTCTTGTCTGTCTAGTCTTGTCTGTCTAGTCTTGTCTGTCTAGTCTTGTCTGTCTAGTCTTGCCTGTCTAGTCTTGTCTGTCTAGTCTTGTCTGTCTAGTCTTGCCTGTCTAGTCTTGTCTGTCTAGTCTTGTCTGTCTAGTCTTGTCTGTCTAGTCTTGTCTGTCTAGTCTTGTCTGTCTAGTCTTGTCTGTCTAGTCTTGTCTGTCTAGTCTTGTCTGTCTAGTCTTGTCTGTCTAGTCTTGTCTGTCTAGTCTTGTCTGTTTAGTCTTGTCTGTTTAGTCTTGTCTGTCTAGTCTTGTCTGTCTAGTCTTGTCTGTCTAGTCTTGTCTGTCTAGTCTTGTCTGTCTTGTCTTGTCTGTCTAGTCTTGTGTGTCTAGACTTGTCTGTCTAGTCTTGTCTGTCTAGTCTTGACTGTCTAGTCTTGTGTGTCTGGTCTTGCTTGTCTGGCCTTGTCTGTCTGGTCTTGTCTGTCGAGTCTTGTCTGTTCTTGTCTGTCTATTCTTGTCTGTGTAGTCTTGTCTGTCTAGTCTTGTCTGTCTAGTCTTGTCTGTCTAGTTTTGTCTGTATAATCTTGTCTGTCCAATCTTGTCTGTCTAGTCTGTATGTCTGTCTGTCTGTCTAGGAAGGTCCATTGATTATCTTGCACTGTTTGACAAAGATAAAGCCTTGTCCGTCTAGACGGACTAGTCTAGTCTTATCTGTCCAGACTTGTTTGTCTGGTCTTGTCTATCTAGTCTTGTCCATCTAGTCTATTTAGTCTATTCAGTCTTCTCTGTCCAGTCTAGTCCGTCTATACCAAGGGTCGGCAAAGCATGGCTCGCGAGCCTCATGTGGCTCTTTGCATAGACATTTGTGGCTCTTCAACCATAAAACACTCCGTTGTCATTTGTTCAACCTGGATCAGTGGTCGGCAAAAATAAACATCAATCTATAAAATAGATATTACACGCTACAATTGAATTGGAACTAACTGAGATACAAGCTATACAAACTAATTAGTGTCGCAAAAATAGCATCTCAACAAAATGACAATATTTTGTTTAATTACAAGGAGTTTTTTAATGAATTAATGGAATCCATAAACTAGATTAAATTAGCTTTGAAGATATATACAATACATATATGTAGTATTGACACTTACATAACTATCGACGTTTCAAAATTGACTATGACGCACATGTAATAATTTCGAAAATTCCTTATGTCTCCAAAAATGGGTTAATATGTGCTTAATACTATACAGCCCGCGCGATTACAAAGGAGGACATTACTAAGAGTAGCCCCCTTTTTTAAGAATTAATAAAAAACGTTTGTATGACGTTTGTATTACAAAATAATTTTCCAAAGAAGGTCAAAAAGTTATAAATAATCTGGTTCAAAATACAAACTGTACAGGCTAATTTTTCCGAAATAATAAATGGCAAATTTTCCAAATTCGAGTTTTACAGAGCGTCAAAAATTCTATTCATCTGATGCAAATGTAAAATCCAACCGTTAACCTCTTAAGTGGCTATGACGGATATATTCGTCATCAACATATGCATTACAAAACGCCTAAGGGCCTATAAGCTTCCAAAACCGAATTTCTATTTTGTTGCGCGATTTCTCGTCTAAATCCAAATTTCGGAAAAGCGATTTTTTTCGGGAAATTGGTTTTGCAAGACTCTTCTCGCAATTTTTTCAAATATCAAGACAGTATTTACCGACATTTTCTTCCGTTTTCCATCGCCTGGTTTAAAATCCAAGTATCAATTTTTCCGAAAATCATCTCCAAATCTTAAACAATTTTCTCAGTTTCCAAAAGTTTTGTCCATAATCAATATAACAATATTTGTGAAAATCTTGCAAAAACTCCACTTAGTCTGCACCAGAAAGCAAAACTCAAAATTTTCCAATAACGTCTTCTGTTCCTCATAGTTTGCTTTAAACTATAAGTGAAGATTTTTCCTAAAATCAACGAAAATCTCCAAACTTCTTCAGTTTCCTATGGGATTCCATTGGGATTCCCTTGTCCAAAGCACAAGTTTTTAGGAGTTGTTCCAAAAATCGAGGAAAAACTCCAATTTCCCACAAAATGCAAAGTTGGTTGTTACATCTAAGTTCAAATTAAAAATTACGTTCTTCTACGACCAACGCTCCTATACTTTAACGTAAATAAATTGATGTGTTTCTTCGTCGTCGGCTAGCAAGTTTCAAATTTTAAATACGTATTACTACGTCAACAGGATACAAAGTGTTAAAGTAGATTCAATTACCTATAAAATAAAATTGTGATAACTGTAGTAACTGTAACTATAAGCTAAACAAAATTATTTTAAAAATAAGAAGCGTCTGAGAAAAATTAATATTTTTTTTGGAAATTTTTCCCTCAGCGATACTTCTGTTATCTTGTATACGTGATAACTTGGCTCTTCTCATTTAAAAGTTTGCCGACCCCTGGTCTAGACCGTCTAATCCGTCTAGTCCACTAATCTTGTGTGTCTTTGTGAAGATAAATGAACTAGCTTGAAATATTATTTGCTTATTTTGTTATTCGTCCTTTGAGTTCATATTGTTATTACGTTGAGTAGTTATGAATAGTGAGCAGCTGAAGATTTATAGAATGAATTTTAAATTGAAAATCTCGTTAGGACCGCTTTATATACTGTCGACGAGACGCGCCGGAGTGTCGTTCCGGGACGGGAAGTTATTAATTTTTAATTTCTAATCTAGGTTAGCACTTTGGGGGCCCCGGACAGCATCCACGGCGAGCTCGGCAGCGTTCCGGAACACGGCATACAATCGATCCTGACCAGGCGATTAGGATTGATCATCGGGTGCTGCATGGGGTTCGTGGTTTTCATCGTGCTGGTCTCGATCCTGGGATATCTGAAAGTGAAAAAGCAGAGAGCGGCGATCAAAAGGGATCAACAGGCCATTCCGCCGGAGTATTTGTCGTACAGACATTTCTCGATACAAAGTGGGGAGGCTGGAAGGGAGGGCGGGCATCCGCACTTTATAACTAGCATGAACGCCACGACACTTAATTAGTGAAGATTCTTTTTACAAACCATATCAGTGTCCAGGATTAAAAACAAAACAGTTTTTGTGATATTTTTACTTGTCGGATCAAAGCCAAAGATTTCTGTTTCTACTCCCATTTACAAGTTTTCTTCGCGTGATTTCAGTGTAAATATAAACAGACCAAAGAATTTGATTCAATTACCAAATATTTGTTGCATCCATTCCATTTTTAGTTCGTTTCATAAAATTTTGTTAATTGAATGGAATTAATAAATTTAATCAGAAGTGTTTCCAATTTTAAAACGATTACATAGATGCAGTGTTTTTATGTATTGGTAAGTTATTAACATCGCGTTGGGGTATAAACTACAGCGAGAATTGATGGATATTTTAATCAAACCTCGCTGATGAATGGACAAATTGAAGTTTTTTTTAATTTTAAAAATAACATTCCGTAATAACAAACTAGTGTTTCGTTTCAGAAAGTAACTCGCAGTGTTTACTAGTTGTTTTGGTTTTCTGATCGAGGAGGAAATTATTGAAGACGTTTGTAAATATTTTTTAGGGAGAAAAATTAAAAGTGTTTCGCCTGTAATAATGGATTGATTAGATGACATCTCTGTTCGTTTCGTATTTTGGAGAAATTTTTATTAAAAAAACAGGAAACTAAAAAAAAAACAGAAAATAAAAACGATTGTTATTAAATAAATTGAATTGTATTATAGCTGCATATATTAGATTAAAAAACAAACAGAATTATTTGAAAACAGAATTATTTGAATAAAACCAAAAAAGGATGTATGAATAGAAAACATTATACAAAAAGATTTGTTTTTTCTTCGATTGTTAGTAGATTTATTTATGTTAAAATCTTTATAATCCTTTCGTAGAAACAACGTCTGCTGATTTGTTTCAAACTTAAACAAAGGTAAGTGGTTTTAATTAAGACCAGATATTACAGACAAGGGCAAACAAGACCAGACAATAGCAGACAATGTCAGATAAGATCAGACAATACCAGACAAGAGCAGTCAAGACCAGACAAGACCCGACAAGACCAGACAAGAGCAGACCTTGTAACACTAGTCAGACTATGCGGACTAGATCAAGTCGTGTTTAGGTCCTTTGAAAGATGCAAGGTCCTTATTTATCGCCTCCCATCTGTTACTGTGTAGAGAGAGGGTAGTTGTAGTAAGTAATTTCTACTGAAGAATAGATTAGTTATCACCCGTGCCAAAGAAGAATAGCTGGAATCTGGCGCTTGGAACTTGCCCGCGTGCGAATTACTTCTTTCAAAATAAGATCGTTAGATGAGCAGATAAATGTAGACTACATATCGCGCATATCACATATCGGCAGCGCGACCTCTCGATCCAAAATTAGAAGAAATTCTACACTTTCTATTTATAAGAAAGACAAGATGCCCCTTCTTCATCTTTGGCACAGGTCACTAGTTGTCATCTTGTTTCGTAGTAAAAATAAAGAGAACAGATTTTTCTTTGTTGTAGTTATATATCTATCGCCGGCGCGAGTGGTGAAGTGGTGACACTCGAGGCCTCATGTTAGAGCGCTAACTGACGAGTATAGAGGTCCGAGTTCTATTCCCAGCGCCGGCCGCATTTGTTCCAGAAAGACAAATGTGAAAAATGGCAATTAGCGCAATTTACTATAACAACAGGTTTTCTGGGCCTAAGTGAATGTGATAGAATACAATAGGCTACCAATAGGCCGCAGTGTTGGCACGTGGGTGGAATGAGGGTAGCTTTAAAATGTTGTGCTTGACGAAGCACAAAGTGTTTTGCGTATATTTAAATCCATTAAAGATTTATACATCATCCCCTAACGTTTTTGATTTTAAATTGCTATTTTTAATTAAATCGTGTATGTCTGGGTTAGATATTAGCGTACAAAATATAATTGCAACATTATTTGTTTACGCCAGATCATTAACAAATATCAGGAACAGAGTTGGTGCCATTACAGAGCCTTGGGGTACCACCCGCTTCTTTAATATTCTTTCCGGTTTCGAACCGTTTACGATCAGTATTCGTCCTCTTTGATGCAAGGAAGATTTTTATTAGATTTCAATAACTTATTTTTTTTTGTGGAAGGAGCTTGTGATCATAACAAATATCAAGAATAGAGTTTGTCGCATTAGAGAGCATTGGGGTACCACCCACTTCTTTAATTTTCTTTCCGATTTTGTACCGTTTACGATCACTGTTCGTCCTCCTTGTTGCAAGGAAGATTTTACTCAGTTCTTGGCGACGCTTTTAACTCCAATAACTTTATTTTTTGTGGAAGGAGCTTGTGCTCATAACAAATATCAAGAATAGAGTTGGTCCCATTAGAGAGCCTGGGGGTATCACCCACTTCTTTAATTTTCCTTCCGATTTTGAACCGTTTAAGATCACTGTTCGTCTTCTTGGATGCAAGGAAGATTTTACCCAGTTCTTGGCAACGCCTCTAACCCCAATAACTTAATTTTTTTTTGTAGAAGGAGCTTGTGATCATAGCAAGTATCAAGAATAGAGTTTGTCCCATTGGAGAGCCTTGGGGTACCACACTTTCCGGTTTTGAACCGTTTACGATCACTGCTCGTCCTCTTTGATGCAAGGAAGATTTTACCCAGTTCTTGGCTAAGCCTCTAACTCCAATAATTTCATTTTTTTGGTGGAGGGAGCTTGTGATCATATCAAATATCAACAAAAGAGTTTGTCTTATTAGAGAGCCTTGGGGTACCACCCGCTTCTTTAATTTTCCTTCCTATTTTCAACCGTTTACGATCATTTTTCCTCCTGTTTGATGCAAGGAAGATTTTACCGAGGTCTTGGCCACGCCTCTAACTCCAATAACCTCATTTTTTCGTGGAAGGCGCTTGTGATCATAACAAATATCAAGAATAGGGTTTGTACCATTAGAGAGCTTTGGGGTACCACCCACTTCTTTAATTTTCTTTCCGATTTTGAACCGTTCACGATCACTGTTCGTCCTCTTTGATACAAAGAAGGTTTTACCCAGTTCTTGTCGACTCCAATATCTTTTTTTTGTGGAAGGAGCTTGTGATCAAAAGAGTCAAAAAATGACAGTGAGATCAAAAATAAAGCAAGAACCTCCTGATTACAATTTAGAGAAGTAATTATAAAATTAACACTATCCAACAGATGAGTATCAGTTGAGCTATTTTTCCAGAAGCCGTTTTTACTGTTTTCCCGCATGTTTTTATTTTTCAAGAAACTTCAAAATCGAGGCAGAAATGCTAAAATTTTTGAAAATTGACTTTGAATACAGATTGGTCTGTAGTTAAAGGGATCCCGGTCTGACCCTTAATTTTTGTAAATCGGGATGGAATTTGATACTTGCAAATGTCGTATTCAAGCTGATACGGTATTCAGGCTAATATGATAATTCGGGCAAAGTTATTGGACACGTCAGCACTTCATAATGTGGAAACTTAAGAATAATGGCACGCGGTGATAAAAAGGTCGCCACCCCTGTTCTAGGCCACTCCTCGCTCCTCGCCCCTCACCACAACTCCCACCACCACCACCACCCCCATAATCTTATGGAAAAGTGTGACTTTAACAGTGATTTATAAAAATTAACATTACTTTTTATGTAAAACACGTACAAAGTCTCATTTTGAGCTCCCTCAAGCTTCAAACTAATTTTGTGTTTGAACTTGTAAACGCGCGCGAGAATGAAATGTATGAATTGTAAAATAGTTGATAAGAACCGCCGAGTCTGCATTTTCGTATTTCAACTTGTATGATTTAATCGCTATATATTCAGATATTCGGACGTTTTGTTTACAATAAATTTACTAACACACGCCTCGAGCGCGGTGGGATGTTTAGCATTGCTATTTAAGCCTGAGCTCTAAATTCATCAACAATTAAAACTGTATCCCTTCGATCAATGTGTAAAAGTTTTCGCAAGCAAGGATAATCTTGGCAGCCAATCTTGGAAGTATGTAATAATAATCAAAAAATGCACCGTTTGCAATTCAACTTTCACAAGAGAAGATAGCGACATATGAGAAAATATAATATAAAATCAACAATAATGGTGGGAAGAAGAGAAATCTAAATACTGAATATTCACCCTACACCTCCAAAAAGATAAAGTTGGAACCGCAGACAGTCAAATAATTTCTGTAAAATATGCAATCAACAATCCCCAACAAGGCTAAAGTTTGAAGGAGATCTACGATCACAGAAACACCTCCAAGCAACAGTGACGCCGGTCCAGCAGAACATATTCCAAGCTTTTGTCAGCTAAAGAATTGATGGTTCAGGGACTGATGTAGATAGCTTTATTAGTAAATTGAACAGCCGTTGTACGAGAAGACGCATTCTATCTATCCACTTTCTATCCACTTTCCATCCACTCCATCCACTTTCAATGCAAAAGCTGTTTAAAGCTAATGTGGATAGAAAGTGGATAGAAAATGGATGGGAGTGGATGGAAAATGGATGGAAAGTGGATGGAAAATGGATGGAAAGTGGATAGATCTACCCCTGAGATATCCCTAGATATCAATCCCTGAACCATCAATTCTATAGCTGACACAAGATTGGATGATGTTTTGCTAGACCGGTTTCACTGTTGTTTGGAGGCAGAGATGTTATGGGTATGAAATTTCGGATCTGGATACGGATACAGATATAAGTATAATATTATACCGGTTTCGGATACGGTTACGGATATGAAATTTTTTCGGATTGCCCGTTAGTTTCGGATAATTTCGGTTACGGATATCAGATTTCTAAGAAATTGTAAAAGTAGAATACTAATTGGTAAATAATTTGATTTTATTGTTATTATTATGGTACTACAATCATATTTAGTATCATTATTTGGTACTACAATCATATGTCATACAAGTAAGTACTACAAGATAAGTAGGTACTACAATCATGTCATATAAGTCATATACGTAATTATTATTTTTAAGTATTATCTACGTAAAAACGCAAAATCATAATTATAATAAATAAAAACATTATTCGTTTCTTCTATTATATAATTTCTATTAGATATTGAAATATCTTTATAGGAATTATTACAACATATCAATCAAAATTATCCGAAATTATTCGAAACTTTTATATTGGATTCGGTTACGGTTACGGATAAATTTTTATTTCGGATTTGCGATAGGTTTGCTCCATAGCATCCCTGCTTGCAGGTGTTTCTGTGATAGTAGATCTCCTGTGAACTTTAGCTTTATTGGGGATTGTTGTTTGCATATTTTACAGAAATTATTTGACTGTCTGCGGTTTAACTTTATCTTCTTGGAGGTCTAGGGTGAATATTCAGTATTTATCTTCTTCCCACCATTATTGTTGATTTTATATTATATTTTCTCATATGTCGCTATCTTCTCCTGTGAAAGTTGAATTGTAAACGGTGCATTTTTTTATTATCATTACATCCTTCCTTATGGCTACCAAGATTATCCTTACTTGCGAAAACTTTTACACATTGATGGAAGGGATACAGTTTTAGTTGTTGATGAATTTAGAGCTCAGGCTTAAATATCAATCGCGTTCCGAATAGCTATAAAATAATTATCAATGCTAAACATCCGACCGCGCTCGAGGCGTGTGTTAGTAAATTTATTGTAAACAAAACGTCCGAATATCTGAATGTATAGCGATAAAATCATACAAGTTGAAATACGAAAATGCAGACTCGCCGGTTCTTATCAACTATTTCACAATTCATACATTTCATTCTCGCGCGCGTTAACAAGCTTAAGTTTAACAGTACAAGGTGGTGGTGGGGGTTGTGGTGGCGGTCGAGCAGCGAGGAGTGGCCAAGAACAGTGGTGCGCAAACTTTTTTCATTGGCGACCCCACAATTTATGTAAAATTTTCTATACAATATCTACAGATCTGGAGCTACAGTAGACGTTTTTTAATCATTAACGTAAGTAAAGTGATTTTTTTTATGGTGTATTTATTATGGTGTCTAAGTTTGCTGCGCTATTTTAAAAAGGCCTATTTTTCCTTTTTAAAATAGCGCAGCAAACTTACACACCATCATAAAAATGCAATAAAAGTTTTGAAAGAAATTTTAAATTTAAAAAGGCTGTATTTGCTTTTAAAAATAGCGCAATAAACTTACACACCATCATAAAAATGCTATAAAAGTTTTCAAAAAAAACTTTTTTAAAAGAAAAAAAACATTATATGCTTACATCATAAGAATTCAATGTGAAGGATGCGTTTGCAACGAGCTCATGTTCGGTTTTATCTTGAAAATGGCAAGCCGTAACCGTAAGTCATCCTCAGAATCCAATCGAGTTCGATATTTTGTTTTAATGGCAAATAATTTTGAAAAGCTGGATTCACAAAAGTAGGTAGATGAAAACCAAATTAAAATATTGATTGCCTTTCTTTACAAATCGGCATATTCGTTGCCAATCGATAACCACATTTTTTGACCAATCTGAGACTTAAATTGAATGCGCAGTGTTTCGTCGCTTGAAACATCAATTAACTGCTCTTTTTCATCTAAAGGGATATTGGAATGAAAAATATCAAACAAAATGTCCCAATTTTATCAAATGATGGAAAATGGTGTTTTTAAATAACCAGAAATCTATATCTATTATTTTCTTTATGAAATTATGAAAAGCACTGGAACATGTCTGTATTGTTTTTTTAAATCTTTCTAAAAGCTTCAATTTTACTGCTCAATATTAAAATGTTTGTAATCTCTTCCTGTAAACTCAAATTCAAATCCTTAAGTTTTCCGAAAATGCCAACCATATGACTGAGTTTTCCGAGGCAATCTTCATTAGTGAATGAGCGTGCCAATATATGTTTCTTTTCTATCAAAAAAATGTAAACATCGTTTCTCAAATCGAAAATACGTCACAATAGTTTGCCGCGTGAGAGCTATCTGACTTCGGTATGTAATAATATCTCATAAACAGAACCCATCCATTACTGAGTATTGAAAAGAGTCAACTGTTTAGACCAGAGTTTAGACTGTTCCTTTTAATGTAATTAATTGCAGTAATGCAATCCTGTAATATCTTGAGTAATTCTTCATCAATGTCTTTTGCAACTAGAGCTTGCCTATGTATGATTCAATGGTTGAATACTATATGGGGAGCAATTTTCTTTATTAACCCTCTTAGTCCTTTATTATTACCAGTTAATGCTGCAGCACCATCAGAGCAAACCGCAACATAGTGAGTCCAGTTAAGGTCATTTTCCTCAAAATATCTATTAATAATTTCAAATATTTTCTCTCCGGTTGTCCTTCCTTCTTACTTTCTACAACATAAAAGATCTTCCGATATGTATTTTTCAAAAACGTATCCTTCATAAATAAATAATTTCCGCATTTCGGTAATGTCAGTAGTTTCGTCAAGTTGTAGAGCAAACGCAGGAGAGTTTTGTATTAGATTTAACAAAACTGATTCTATATTTCGTGATATGGCGGAAATTCGACGAGAAACGGAATCTCTTGATAATGGTCGTTGCCATATTTTTCGCCATGCATGCATGCATGATTGATGTCGTATTAATTGATAAAGGAAGTGTGAGGGATTCTCCAATTGTTTGTGGTTTCAAATTTTTCGCTATTAAACTTCCAAGCAATGAATTAGACCTTTTTACGGTGTGTTAAGCGCATGCGCATCCGCCAAGTTTGATAGGCGGGAATATGAATGTTTCGGGCACATATTTCGTTATACGTTAATAAGTTCGGGCACTTTTTGACGTATAATATGGCGGAAATTGACACATGGGCACAAAAAAAAATTCAACTCTGAAAAGGTCTATTAACAACCTTCATAATGGATAAGTGGCTAAAAATAGGTACCCACGAAAATTAAAATAATGACAATACAAGTGTGGACCAACATCTAATAAACTTGAAGAAAAAACTGGGAATAAAAACCCAAACAACAATGAATCCAGTGGCACTATTTCCACTTCAAAAATATCGATTGAAATGTATTCTAAATTGATCTAATAACAAATTGAGAAAATATCAAGAAGATTTTGCTACCTACGGCTCTGATTTGGTATTAAAACAGAAATTGTTTTTGTAAAAAATATTGTTCTATTGTTATAAATAATATAATTTAATTTCACTATTTTAATGGTAAATAAATTCCTTTGAATTAGACGACCCCTAAAATTTTTCTCGTGACCCCCTGAGGGGTCGCGACTCACGGTTTGCGCGCCACTGGCCTAGAAGATGACATATTTCCCTACTCTGGTTGACTGGCCCATCATCGCACAGCCGAAACTACTGAAGCTAGAAACGTGGAAATTTGGACTGTACTTTCTTTTTGTGTCGTAGAGATAAACTAAGTAGCGATTTTTCGAATTTCAACCGCTAAGGGTGTAAAAGGGGATAATAAAGCTTATTTAGGGAGAGAGTTTAGGGGGACAAAAACAAATCTTTACCTATTAACTTGAAATTTGGCACCAATACTTTCAATTGAAATAAATAAACACCTATTTCAGAATTTGCCAAGTTTCATCCCTTAAGTGTATAAAATAGGGGATGAACTGTTTATCAATGAACACCTAAACCACTGGACCGATTTTGATGAAAATTTTTGTGTGCGTTTGAGTGGATGGTTTAGATTCACAATTGGACCCGGTGATTAGGTTAAAGAAAGACCAAGCGTTGGGCAGGGTGTATACCGCCCACCCTAATAACGCCGAGTGTTACTATCTTCGCCTTATACTTCATGTCAACATCAAGTCCGAGGTCCAACATCAATCTTGAATATGAAGATTGTTAACAATGTAATTCATCCTACATATCAGGCAGCATAGGTTTGTTAGAGGATGATAAGCACTGGGATGCTACGATGGAAGACGCTGCTTTTTCTAGTTCTCCGTTCAGACTACGGGAACTTTCCTGCATATTATTGCTATTCTGTCAATTGTCTGACGCTTTGAGTTTTTGGGAAAAATACAAGGATAGACTATCGGAGGATATAAAGCATCAAATAGAAACACCTAATGTTCAACTGGTTATGGATGTGATTTATAATAAATATCTGATTTCTATTGAAGATACAGTGTTGTGTCTGGGAGAGCAACGTTTACCACATCCAATTACATCTGAAACAGATTTACAAAATAGAGACTACCGCAATGAAATTAGCTACGACACTAATTTATTGACTCAAGTTGTCTGTAATAACCAAACTTTGCTATCAGAAGAACTGTACCGTGTCTACAAAACAAATAGTATAAAGTCAGTTCAGAAGAACACTGGTCAAATATTTTTGGGGGGCACCGGCAAGACATTTGTCCGTAATTTGTTTTTAGCCACTATATGGAAAGACCGCGGAATAGCTTCGGCTATCACCTCTTCTGACATTGCTGCCACTTTTCTGGATTGAGGTAAAACAGCACACTCTACTTTTAAGCTGCCGCTAAATGTAATGCATGTTGAGACACCTATCTGTAATATATCTAAACGGAGTAACACAGCGCAGGTTCTAAGAGAGAACAAATTAATTGTGTGGGATGACTCACAAACGCGGTTATTGAAGCGCACAATAGAACATTAAAGGACATAAAGGGAAATAAGAGCCTGATGGGCGGCTGATGTAGGCAGGAGACTTTCGACAGACTTTACCCGTAGTACCCAGAGGCACAAGAGCCGATGAAGTCAAAGCATGTTTAGTCTTCGTATTTATAGACAACAATTCCAAAACTCGCTTTAAAAAAATATGAGGGTCGCTTTAAGAGGTGACGCTTCTGCGGGACATTTTTCAGAAATGTTATTAAATATAGGATACGGAGAGATAGGCGACTGTGATGGTAAAATTGGTATTCTGCAAAGTCTGGCCATTGTGGTGACATCTCTAAGTGAACTGACTAGCAAAATATACCCAGATATAGTGCACATTAAGCCATTCTAACTCCCACTGAGCAGCTGCTATAAATGATCTTTTACTGAAGTCATTCGAAGGTTACGAAGTGTTTAAATACATAGGGCGAAATACAGCTTGTTCAATTGGAACGCATTGGTTTATTTTCCCACCAATTCTTTCAGTGATCATTCTTTCCAGGAGTTTGTAACATGAACTTGGTACCGAGATGGGCCATTATAAGTCAGTGGATTCAGTGTTGCAAACAGATTACGAAGTAAATTTTTCAGTAGAATTTCTAAATACCCAAAATCCAGCTGGTCTACTATTGCATAATCTTGACGCACCAGTTATGCTTTAAGAAACCTTAAGCCTCCGAAGTAATGCAATGGCACCATACTGCAGATACAAATTCTTCATCGAAACATTATCGAGGTTACTATAATCAGTGGATGTGCTCAAAGGGAACTGTATTTATACCTCAAGTACCATTAATACCCACAGAATACCCATTTAACTTTAAAAGGTTGCCTCTCAAAGTTTGTTTTGCAATAACCATAAATAAATCCCAAGGGCAGTGATTGAAAGTGGCCGGTATAGACCTAAGAGAAGACTGTTTCTCACACGGACAGTTCTATGTGGCCTGTTCCAGAGTGAGTTCTGTGAACAGTTTGGTCAGCGAGAAGCGTTACTTGGTTATGTATAAATAGGTTCTGCACTAATTTAGAAGAACAAAAAAGCGATGTAGTTTTTAATGACAACACGTATTTATTCCACGCCGATCCGAGTCGCGGGTATTTAAATAAATGCTAAAAAAACCCTTCAAATATATTAAATTGGTCCTTCAAGAAAAAAATGGAAATCTGTGATTCTAACACCGCATTCCCGAATTCGTGATTCGATTCATTCAAGTCGTCAAGCTTTAAATCTTAATGAACTTATTAGACTAGTCATCATTATGTAGACTAGAGCAAGTCGTCATTGTTTATTCCACTTTAAGGCTTTATTACTAAGTCGTTAAGGTTTAAAATTCAATGAACTCGTCAGACTATTCAGACTATGTAGATAACGACCAGACAATTCCTTACAAAACAACACTAGACAAGACCAGATAAGACCAGAGAAATCCTGATAAGGATAGACAAGACCGTACAAGACCAGACATGACCAGACAAGACCAGACAAGACCAGCCAAAACCAGACAAGACCAGACAACATTAAACAAGACCAGACAAGACCAGGGAATACCAGGTAAGACCAGGCAATACCAGACAATGACCAGACAACACAAGACAACACATATAAGACCAGACAAGACCAGACAAAACCAGACAAGATCAGACAATAACGTGTCTATAACTTGACAATGTAGACTAGATCAATTAGTAGGGGTTTAAATCTTACTGAACCTGTAAGACTAGTCAGATTATGTAGACTTGGCCGAGTAGTCAATGTTGAATGTTGATCCTAGTATTAAGCGTATAAAACTATGTTGGATTAGTAAGGCTATGTAAAGTAGACTAGATCGTCAAGGTTTAAATCTTAATTAATTTGTTTGTCTAGTCAGACTATGTAGACTGATTCAAGTTGTCAAGTTTTAATCTAGTTTTAACTCTTAGTGACCTTATTAGTCGGTAGATAAGTCAGACTATGTAGATTAGGACCATACAAAACCACACAAGACCAAACAAGTCCAGACAAAACGAGACAGGACCAGTCAATACCAGACAGTACCAGAAACGGTAGACAAGAGCAGACACAATTAGACAATACCAACTAAAATCAGACAATATAAGACAAGACCAGACAAGACCAGACAAGACCAAACAAGACCAAACAAGACCAAACAAGACCAGACAACACCAAACAAGACCAGACAAGATTAAACTAGAGCAGACAAGACCAGACAAGACCAGAAAAGACCAGACAAAACCAGACAAGACCAGACAATACCAGCCTACACCAGATATCACCAGATGAGACCAGACAAGACACAAAGCAGGCAAGACCAGACAATATCAGACAATACCAGACAATACCAGACAATACCAGACAACACCAGACAACACCAGACAAGACTAGACAAGAACAGACAAGTCCTATCAAAACTAGACACGACTATACAAGACCAGACGAGATCAAACAAGATCATACAGAACCAGACAAGACCTAGCAAGGTAAGACATGACCAGTCTTTTGTATATAATATTGTGTTTTAAGCCTTGTCTGTATAGTATTGTCTCTCTAGTCTTGTCTGTCGAGTCTTGTCTGTCTAGCCTTGTCTGTCTAGCCTTGCCTGTTTAATCTAGTCTGTCTAGAGTTGTCTGTCTAGTCTTCTCTGTCTAGTCTTGTCTGTCTAGTTTTGTCTGTCTAGTCTTGTATGTCTAGTCTTGTCTGTCTAGTCTTGTATGTCTAGTCTTGTCTGTCTAGTCTTGTCTGTCTAGTCCTGTCTGTCTAGTTTTGTCTGTCTAGTTTTGTCTGTCTAGTCTTGTCTGTCTAGTTTTGTCTGTCTAATCTTGTCTGTCTAGTCTTGTCTGAATAGCCTTATCAGTCTAGTCTTCTTTCTCTGCTCTTGTTTGTCTACCAGTAATTTAGTTTTGTCTCATTGTGTGTTAAATAAAATAATATAATAATCACATATGGAGTCATTTGCCGCGGCTTATTATAATCCTCGCCAAGTGTCATTAAAACTAGTTGAAATTTGAGTTGATTAAAACTCACACACACCCTCAAATATTTATCCAAGTGCATTTCGAGATTAATTAAGGCAAACAGTACTAGATTTAATTAATAGCCGCAGACCCTCTACCGAAAACCTGCATGGTAATGTATGCCAAAACAAGTAGCCCTAATTTGCCATCCAGTGAGGTTTATATACTTTAAACGTTAATCCTGCTTTATAATTCCGTCTGTGCGGTCATACAATAATAATTGGTAAATATTACATCTAACGAAGTCCTTTGAGCGAGATTCTTCGCCGTTTCCCGTTCGAATTTTCGGCCGCCGAGAATTGCAAATATCCGTCGGATTTCTCGTTAGATTAATTTAAATTGCGGTGACACAAATCCTCGACACCTTTTTCACCAAGCCCCCATGAATTATTAATGTATTTGATTACGGCGATTGATTACAGGGTGTGGAAATTTCCAATTAAAACTTATTTCGATTTTCCATATTGTTTCAAACCTCGAGAAATGTTCCAACTTAGCCCGACAATGTCGCAAATAATCGAAATTATTCTCAGTATCAGCAATTACATGATCAATCGAATGTTTAGTATTACGATGAGGATAAACATGAATATGAACTTGATAATACAAATGGTAGAAGAAAATATGAAGAAATGGTAGAACGTGAAGAAATGACGGAAGGTAGAAGAAATGGTATGGAAGGTAGAAGAAATTTTATGGAAGGTAGAAGAAATGGTATGGAAGGTAGAAGAGATGGTATGGAAAGTAGAAAAAATGGTATGCAAGGTAAAAGAAATGGTATGGAAGGTAGAAGAGATGGTAGAACAAATTGAAGAAAGTATGAAGGCATATGAAGTATTAGGCATATTAAATGTAGTTTAATAATATAATACTAATTAAAGCTAATTATTATTTCCTCTCGAAATCAATTCATTTTGTACAAACTATATATAAAACATATTTATATCAGAAACCAACAATCGGTAAGACGGCGTACGAAACTAATTCGTGGTGATAATGTAATTCACCAGGTAAGCGAAGGTAAGTACTAATGTACTAATATACTTTCTTGTGTACAGTGGTCAGAAATTGATTATTATATAAGTTAAATAATATATTATTAAGTTATTATGTTATATACCGAATGCATGTTATTCGTGTTTTTTTTTTCATTTATATTTTCATATTTGTCGTAAACACAAATACAAAGACACCGTTTAGCTTTGAGGTTTTAACTGCATCGTGAACATCAACTCTCAAACACCTCTTGAAACGAAATCCGATTTGGCGCGAGGCAGAGACAGTGTTTCCCTTTTATTACACCTTTCTGTCCATAAGTGCAAGCTGAATGCGATAAGATAAGGGCTTTATATACATTCCGCGTTCCAAAACGACTTATTTATTGTTTTTATTTACGTACTTTAGGGGAGTAAAATACCCGTGCCAACCCATAATCCCTAACACAAGTTTCTCATTGCTTAGATCTCCGTTTATATACGTACATCGAAAAATATTGAAGTTAAATCATAAGATATTCACTTGCGTTTTTAATAAAGGGTTTTCCAATAAGAGGTTTCGTTTTTAATAGGCCGCCATATTAACAGTTGTCCTGCGTCAACCTGTAACTACGTGACAGTTGACACGTAAAAACTACGCCATTATTAAAAATGGAACGATATACGCTTCAACAACGCATTGCAATTATTAAAATTCACTACAAAAATGTGGAAAATTTCGCGGTCACAGTTCGATAACGTAAAGCATTTTTGGATCGTCGTAAAGCACCTTCTCGGCCAGCATTTGAGAAACTGGTGGAAAAGTTAGTTGGGAAAGATCCTATGTTCTGGAGCCTCCACCTCCACTTCTATGGGGGTGGGGGACCCCACTATAAACACGTAAAAGCTTACTAAAAATAGACCTCACACCCGGGTTTACGTGGGGTTACATAGGGGTTACATAGCGTGAGTTTTATTAGTTTAGCGTGGGGTTACATAGACCTAATACCCGCTTTAGCGTGGGGCTAC
This sequence comes from Phosphuga atrata, assembly GCA_944588485.1. Lineage (NCBI taxonomy): Eukaryota > Metazoa > Arthropoda > Insecta > Coleoptera > Silphidae > Phosphuga > Phosphuga atrata. Next base: position 53,295,437 of record OX155902.1, read on the forward strand.
ATAGACCTCACACCCTCTTTAGCGTGGGGCTACATAGACCTCACACCCTGTATAGCATGGGGTTACATAGACCTCACAGCCTGTTTAGCGTGGGGTTACATCGACCTCACACCCACCTTAGCGTGGTGCTACATAGACCTCACACCCTCTTTAGCGTGGGGCTACATAGACCTCACACCCTCTTTAGCGTGGGGCTACATAGACCTCACACCCTGTTTAGCGTGGGGTTACATAGACCTCACACCCTGTTTAGCGTGGGGTTACATAGACCACACACCCTCTTTAGCAGGGTATACATATACCTAACATTAAACATGATATAAATAGGGGTGGATAGCATTTATAATTTAATATTACCGCCGGTGTCTTATTATCAAGATGGGGATTGTAATTAATGAGAAACGTTCCTACAATAAAACCAGCGATTTGACTCCACTGTTTAGCATGGGGTTAAATAGACTTCACACCCTGTTTAGCGTGGGCTTGCATAGACCTCACACCCTGTTTAGCGTGGGGTTACATAGACCTCACACCCTCTTTAGCGTGGGACTACATAGACCTCACACCCTCTTTAGCATGGGGCTACATAGACCTCACACTCAACATGATATAATAATATAAATAAGGGTGGATAGCAATTATAATTTAATATTACCGCCGGTGTCTTATTATCATGATGGGGATTGTATTTAATGAGAAACGTGCCTTTAATAAAACCATCGATTTGACTCCACTTAGAATAACTAGTAGTTTATCACCATCATATGAGACACTTCCTAGGTGGCAAAAGAATAAAGTTGATAGTTTTAATCGTGGCTGTGATAATAGCAGACAAAAAATATGCACATGTTCCATTTGATCATGCCGTGATTTAAGTCACTCTGTAATATAGCTAATCATTTATTTATTTATTCATTCTTTCTGTGAGTTGATTATTTAGTCGTTTTATCATTCAACCATCTGATCATGCAATGATTTGGTCATTGAGATACTCTCTTATACAGGTAATTATTTATTCAGTTATTCAATCATCTAGTCCTTTAGTTATTCGATAATACTTTAATTAGGTTTTATCATTCATCTTGTGAATCGGTCATATGGACATTTAATTAATCGTTCAATGATTGATTTATTTGATCATTCAGAAATGTTGTCAATAAGTTATACGATCATTCAGTGTATCATTAATTATATCTTATAGCCACTGAGTCATTCATTCATTCACTTGTTTAGTCAAGTTAGTTTGACAAACAGACCATTTGATCCTTCAATAGGTGACCTTTTTACGGACGCATGCGCGTCCGCCAAGTTTCAAAGGCGGGAATGTGAAAGTTTCGGACATTTTGTTATTTTTACTAGTTATACGTCAAAATGTACCGAAAAACATGACGGAAAATGACATATGCGCACAAAAAAAAGTCAAGGTCTATTAACTTTTTCTGTCAAGTATTAATGCAATGAGTTTGAATTCAGACAATGTGTTATTTAGTGGTTCAGTTATTTCTTCAATCAGTAAGTCATTCATCGATTCAGCTATTCATTCATTCAAGGGTTCAACGTTCGTTCATTCAGACTCATCGAGACTCTTGACTGTCAGTCAAGGCATTTAGTCAAACATTCTTCTTCTTAACGGCACTACAACCGATTGCCGGTCTGGGCCTCCTTCAGCATGTTTCTCCAAGCGGACCTATCACTCGCCAACGTTCTCCAGTGCCGTACTTGAAGTTTTTATAGGTCAGTTGTTACCGCATCCTTCCATCTCCCTCTTGGCCTTCCGGCCCTTCTCCTTCCCTCTGGTTGGCCATTGAACAACTTTTTCGGAACCCTATGATCACCCATTCTCTGCATTTGTCCGAGCCATCTCAATCTTGCCACCTTGATGAAACTCACAATATCTGGTTGATTGTAGAGCTGATATAGTTCGTGATTATATCTTCGGCGCCAGATTCCTCGTTCTTGGGTCTCTCCAAATATTGCACGTAGCATTCTTCTCTCAAATACACTTAAAGCCTGTTCTTCGCTCTGTGTTAAGCTCCATGCTTCTGCACCATTGGTTACCACCGGTCTTATCAGTGACCTGTACAGTGTGCACTTATGCTTGGGGTGGATTGTTTTGGACCTAAAAAGTTTAAGTAGCCCATAATAGCACCTGTTACCAAGAGTTATCCGCCTTCTAATCTCCTCGCCCATCCGGTTTACGCTGTTCAGTTGCGAGCCCAAGTACACAAATGTATCTACTGTGTCAAAGTGCTTTCCGTCTAGTTCTAGCGTTGGTCCTACCTTCCGATGAGTTTCGTTAGCCACCATGTATTTAGTTTTGTTTACATTGACAGTGAGTCCTAGGTTATTTGCTTCCTTCTCCAGCAGCGAGTAAGTAGTTTTGGTCGCCTGTTCGCTTCTGCAAATTATATCAATGTCGTCTGCGTAAGCCAATAGTTGTGTTGACTTAAAGTACACAGTGCCGTTAGTATCCACTCCACTACTCCTAACGGCCTTTTCTAGTACGATGTTAAACAGTAAAGTTGCCAGTGGGTATCCCTGTCGTAGTCCTTCCTCTGTTATAAAAGTCTCAGACAACTTGTTTCGTATTCTTACTACAGACGATACTTCAGACAGTGTTACTCTGGTTAGGGCTGTCAGTTTTTCAGGGAATCCGAAACTTGTCATTATCCCCCACAGTTTGTGTCTTATAACGCTGTCGTATGCTGCTCTGAAGTCCACGAATAGATGGTGTGTCGTGATATTGAACTCATTACATTTCTTCAGGATCTGCCTAATGCCAAACAGTTGGTCTGTGGTTGACCTGTTTATGCGGAAACCGCACTGGTATTCACCGATATTCTCTTCTGCGTATGGTAGTAAGCGACGGTACAACACATTAGCGAAGACCTTGTATGCAATGTTTAGCAGCGTTATCCCCCTGTAGTTAGAACAATCTAACTTATTACCTTTCTTGTACAATGGGCATATTATCCCTAGCTTCCATTCATCCCGTAGCTTTTCCGTTCTCCATATGTTTAATATGAGATCATGCATGCACGATATTAAGGCTCTACCTCCATACTTCAACAATTCTCCTGGAATGCCATCTGCACCTGGCGCCTTATTGTTCTTGATCCTGCGCACTGCAGTCTCTACTTCTTCTAAGGTGGGTTCCTCCACTTGCTCAGTCCCTAATATTGATGTTGATGTTGGCGTTATACTTTCCTCTTGGACTACGCGAGTGTTCTCGTTGAGCAGGTCCCTGAAGTACTGACCCCACCTCTTGATACACTTTTCTGTGTGTCCGATTACTCTGCCGTCCTTATCCTTACACAGAAGTGGCTGCTTTTTGTAGCCAAGTCTCGCATTTCTGACCTTTTGATAGAGTCCCCGAGTTTCGTTGGCATTACTCATTCTTTCTATTTCCGCGAAATCTTCTTCATCTTTTTCAGATTTCTTTCTTCGGAAGAGTTTTTTCTCAACTTTCCGTTTGTTTCGATAATCCTCTACATTCTCTCTAGTATTTCGTTGTAGTACTTTTTCTCTGGCTTTGTTCTTCTCTGTCAGAGCTTCCTTGCATTCTTCATCGTACCAGTTATTACGCCTTTGTCCCTTCTTCCACCCCACAACCTCTGCTGCTGTATCTTCGATGTCCTGCTTGATCTTTTGCCACGCTTCATTGACCTCTACTAGAGCGTTTTCTGGCCGTTTGGATATTCGTTCCTGCATTTGGTACTGAAATCTCTCTTTCATCTCATCGGTTTTGAATTTTTCCAGATCGTATCTCTTAACTGCCGGCTGTTGTGTGCGTTGACAATCAATTCTAGCCCTAAGCACCGCCCTTACCAAATAATGATCCGAATCTACATTGAGGCCTCGACAGGCTCTTACATCCAGGATATTTGAACAGTGTCTCCCATCTATCATCACATGGTCTATCTGGTTCAATACTCTACCACCTGGTGATTTCCATGTGGCTTTGTGAATATTTTTGTGTGGGAAATATGTGCTACTGACTACCATGTTGTTGGTCGTCGCAAAGTCTATCATCCTACTTCCGTTTTCATTAGTCTCAGCATGAAGTTTGTGCAGTCCGATTGTCGGTCGGTATATCTCCTCGCGTCCCACTTTAGCATTAAAATCACCAAGGATGATTTTGATATCTCCTTCTGGCGCATCACGATATGCTTTCTGCAGTTCCTCGTAAAATTGGTCCTTCGCGTTTTCTTCCTTGTCCTCAGTTGGCGCGTGGACATTAATCAGGGTGACGTTTCTAAATTTCCCTCTTAGCCTTATGGAGCATAATCGCTCACTTATTGGGTTAAAACCAATTACTGCCTCTCTGGCCTTTCCTGTGACAATAAAACCCACTCCAAATTCCTTTTTGTCGCCCTTTTTACCACTGTAGTAAAATGAGTACTCCTTACTGGTTAGTAAGTTCTTTCCAGGCCACCTTGTTTCTTGAACAGCAGTTATGTCCATTCCGCCGATTTTTAGGGCATCCGTTAAAGTTCTCAACCCACCAGGCCTCGATAAAGTTACAACATTCCACGATGCAATTTTCCAATCGTTCTCCCTTTTCCGTTGCTTGTGTCGTTGCCGTATTTCCAGTCCATTCCGAGGCATTATTGAAGATTTCATAACAGGTTTTGTTTTATGGTGCTGGTTGTTAACCACACGCCCAACCCCCTGATGATCGGAGGACCATTTCTCCCGCTCTCGCTAGCCCTGACCACCCTTACCGTCCATACGGGTTGGTTACCGCATCTCAGGCTAGAGTGGTCAGGTTACCAGGGTTCACTAGACGTGGAGGTGAGAGCCGGAATTGGGTAGGAGAGGCTATGCGACAATCTCTTTCAGTGCGAATGTCGTGTGGACGAATGCACTACCCCCTTTGAACCCCTTAGTCAAACATTAATACAGGTGTTAAGTGGTTCATTCATTCAATCATTCAGTTGTTCAGAGATTCAGTCGTTCAGTGATTTTATAATTCGGTAAGTAATTTACTTTATTCATTCAGCTACTAGGCTACACGGTGAAGGTAGGGATGTGACATTGAGTGAAAAAAATCGATTTCTTAAAAATCGATTTTCTGCTTTTCATATTAATCGATTCACGAAAAATCGATTTTAAATTGGAGAAATAATCGTTTTTTGTGAAAAAATCGATTTTTTTCTATTATTCGAAAAAAAAATGCCTGATTTCCTATATAGTAATAGAACTAAGAGATTTATATAGTATTAACAATTTATCAGAATAAAAATCAAATAAAATGATAAGTATATAAAATAACCACATCCACGAACTTCTTCGACGGCTTCAAAACTAAAATGTTTTTCCTAAAATACGGTATCGTGTTTTCTTGACAATCTTCCGCGCTTTGGAAAATAATCTTTCGGCTGGCGTGGAATTGGCCATCACAGAGAGGTTTTAGAGCCAATTCGGTTTGGTTAGGAAAAGTTCCTTCAAAGCTTCTCCATAAGTTGAGGGCATCTGCCGCAATATATAGGTCCAATTCTGTATTTTTGGCTATTGCTGTGTTAGCTGCCATTATTTTTCGACAGCCGCTCCTGATGATACAAATGATTCAGAATTAGGCGCTACTGGATTATCATCATTCCTGGTATTCAAGTTCAAACATCTGTTGATATAATTTATTGATGGTGACAAGGATAGCTCATCTAAATATATTTCTTTAAATCTAGGATCCATAAATGTCGCAACAGAAAAAAGGTGCACGTTTTGGATTTTTTCGAACCTTTTATTTAATTCTGTTTGCAAGGAATTTCAATTGGTTTGCCAAATTACAAGTTAGCGTTATTGCGTCTAACAGAGTTCTCAAATATTTGATAATAGGTATGGATGGCTTTGCTAGCTGTAACATATTTTATCTACGACCACTAATGTAAATGCCCATTTTCGTACAGTTCGTGGACTATGTAAATATATCATAACTCACACGTATGCAACATTCCGCGATTAATATTATGTAATAATTGAAAACACACATGAGCGTTTGGTTTACGATTCGTTGATTGGTTGAGAGCTGCGCGTTTGATACTATTTTCAAATATAGTACTCCGTGATTTTCAAACAATCATTAAACGTCACATCATTCACTTAGAAGCTGTCATTCATTTCGTTTTTTCACGTTTAAATCTAACGAAAACTACAAATAAGAACTACATAAAAAGGTATGTAACCATTATGAATGTATTTCTTTTCATTTCTATCAAGTTATTTCATATTAAATTAAATAAGGTCGAGTAACAGTTATATATGAAAATACAAAGGTTTGTTTATTATAATGTTACATAATGTACCTAATAAGGAATAAATTTGTTACATCAAACATATTTTCTTATTAAACAGAAACAAATTAGTGTGGTCATAGATAAAGTATAGTACATGACTAGAGTTGTAAGGCAATTATGTACTCGCGGAATTACGCGATTACTGTTCCGCTCGTACGTAATATGCTTCTTACAACTCTTGGCACGTAATATACTATTTCCGCACTCATTTGGGATATGGTGAGCTTTAAATTTTTTCAATTTCATTTTAGTTTATTCTAGGAAAAATGAATTAATTTTAATGAAACAACTGATGTCTATATTTTGTCACTTTGCTGGCAAAATATCGACATCATTTTCCCAGGAATAAACTACAATATAATAAAAAAACAGGCCAAGTGCGAGTTGTGACTCGCGCACCGAGGGTTCCGTACAAACTTGTATAGTATATAGTATTATTATGTAGATTATCAACATATTATGTAGATTATAAAGAAAAATTAGACGAAATATAATATACACAGGATGTTACGGGACTTGAGTATGTCGCATGTCCGTTATAAAAAAGCAAAATTTAGACATAATATATACCCTGTATATATTATGTATATAAAGCGTACGTGATGAAATGCATAACAAATATAAACAAAGAAAATTCAGAATAAACATAGAATAGGACCTAACTGTATGCAACCCATATGCTTCTGGAGCCTGACAATACCACTACGACAACATTAGTGAATTTTCATAAATTTCTAATAGTAAATTCGCATTTTTCTTGTAATTAAACTACATATTTACGGTTTTAAGATTTTTCCCTTGACATGTGCTGTAAGACACCGCTTCTTGCCAAATTTCATGATTGTAGGTCAACGGGAAGTACCCTATAGGTTTTGATTCCCTCGTGAAATCGCAAAATATGCGACATAAACGATCATATCTTTTGATCGCGTTGACTTACAAGTTTGATTTTTTCACAGCTGAAAGAGACCGCATACTCGAGTATTTGATACAAATTTCAACATGTTACCTCTACGCGTTCCTGAGAAAAAAGTCTTGACAGACAGACAGACGGACAGACAGACAGACAGACAGACAGACAGACAGACAGACAGACGGACAACAAAGTGATCCTATAAGGGTTCCGTTTTCGGTACGGAACCCTAAAAAAGGATGAGATCTTAAGATACATTTTTCAATTTCTTTCAGCACAATAATTTCGCTTGCTGTGAGAATTTGGGTCTCATTTGGGTGATTTATCAAAACATATTCTATAGTGCTGCTCATTAACACGTTCTATCATATGTAACATACAACGTTCTATCATATGTAATTGCGAGTTCCATCCCCTATAGTCCGGTCATTTTAGACAATTGAAATAAAGAAAATTCCGACAGAGCCAAATCTTCGTAGAGACCTTAGGTTTACCACAAGGAATAAAGTGTCAAAAGTCGACATCAGTCCCATGTGAGCTTAGGGACTTATTCGGGGCCCAAGGTCAAAATTTTAGGTTTTTTGGATTTTTCTCGAAAACGGTAAGTTTTATCGAAAAAGTACCTCAGAGCAAAGTTGTAGATCTTAAAATTCTCTATAAAAATGGTCCCTATGATTTTTTCTCTAAGAACCACTATTTCCCAGATATTGCGCTTGTAAGAATCATGTTCTACATAGTATGCACACATATGCCACGTTGTACCACGATATACATATTTAGGTACTCAAGCAAGCAAAAATGCCTACTCGTGTCTCTTTTATGTATACATTATACTATTCTAAGAAAATTTACTCTAAAATGACCGCCGGTCCCTTACCGAATCCCCTCTACTTGAATAACATCTGCCTATTCTTTTGTCCATGTGGTGTCGTTCACGTATACCTGCTTCTTTTAGTGTTGAACGAGCAGTTCGAGTGACTATACGTATTTATTACAAGCGTCTACTATTGAAGTTAGTGCTGATTAATATTTAAAAAAAAAAGTCACAATTTTGCTTTATTTGTAATAAACTTTTGACTGAAGATGAAACTGTTGTGGTCAGTCGTGGAATGCCAACTTTAATCGATACAAGTGTCTCGAGAAGTGATGAGTTTGCTGATTATTTAAGAAGCCAAAAGTCCGTTACAATTCACGTGGATTGCAGAAAATCATACACCCGGAAAACGTCAATCTCTGCATCAAAAAGACAACGTGAGGAAGAACAGGCCAGTACTTCAAAAGTAAGTCCACCTCATACTAGAGCGCGAATAAGTGAATCCAGCTTTTGTTTTAAAAACCAATGCTTATTTTGTGGCGATGAAGCGGATGAAGAAGCAGAAAAGAAGAAAGTGAAGATTTATCGCCGAAAAATTCATAAAGTTTCTACACTTACATTCAAAGATTCCATTTTAAAATTAGCTAAAGATCGTTCTGATGATGTGTCAAAAGCTGTCTTTGCGCGTATTAATTTTCAGTATGATTTAGTTGCTGCTGACGCTAAATACCATGACAGTTGTTACAAATCCTTCCTGAGACCTAATACTGGCGGTAAAATTGGCCGTCCTCAAAGTGAGGCTATAAACTCTGCAATGGAGGAAATTTTCAATTTCATTGAAAGTAGCGATGACTGCCAGTTTTCGTTAGATGAACTGAAGAATGTTTGCCAAAATGTAGCTTTAGAAAACGGGATTATAAAAATACGATTGAAATTAAAGTATGGTAGTAGAATTATTATTACAGAGAAGCCTGGAAAATTAACATTTATTTGTTTTGTAGACAATTACCAAGACATTTTAAGTCAAGCCTGGTCTGATAATAAAAACTTAAATGAAAAGGAAAAACGGTGGAAAACTTTAAAAGCTGCGGCAGAAATTATTCGAGAAGATATTCAATCTTGTATGTTTGATAATACTATGTACCCGCCACCGGGTAGAATGTTTGAAGATATAAATAACGATATTCCCGAATCATTATCTTTTTTTTTTGGTACAAATCATTCTTAAAAATAAGCGTCATGATTTGGATCATTTAAAGTTAGTTTGCACAAATATTAGTCATAGCATAATGACTGCTGTTCGGCCTAGATCCTTCAAGTCTAAATTACAGCTGGGTCTTTCAGTTTTTTTCCATCGGCGGTTTGGTTCATAACGGCTTATACAAATTTTCTCATCGTTTGGTTTATGCGCATCTTACAGTGAAACAATGAAGTATGAAGCAGCAGCAGTTTTCAGTCGCCCACCTCACATTTTATCACCAGAAACAGGCACATTTGTTCAATATGTTGCAGATAATGCTGATATTAATGTAAATACTTTGGACGGTAATAATACGCTTCATACCATGGGTATTATACAATTGAAAATTGAAAGATTCAGTATTACTAGAACAGCCGATGCCGCGAGTAACTGAAGTCCTTTCAGCTAAAGATTTTGCAGCCAAGGCTCATGTACCCATACAGGTTTATCAAAATACTGGCGTAGTAGGATATAGCAAAATAAATGTGCGAGATTTTGAATACTAAAATGAAACAAAAGTATCTTTTCTAAAAAAAGTTGATGTGATATGGTTCTATGGAAAATGTAAAGCTTTTCCTTTGCCTGGTTGGAATGGTTATATTGAACACGTGACTAGCAATATTGTAGACTTTTCAAAATCAAAAATTTCATTTCTGCCATTTGTTCAACAGCCTGCAAGTAATTACAATACGATATACACAACTTTACTTTGTGCTTTAGAAGATGCTAAACGTCACAACCATACAGTTTGCATAATTACTTTTGATTAACCTCTATTTGCGAAAGCTCGCGAAATTGTATCTGCTGCACCTGGAAGGATCGGAATTATCAAAGATTATAGTGAGACTGGGAGGATTTCATTTGTTAATGTCATTTTTCGGCGCAATAGGTTATATTGTGCAAGGAAGTGGTTTAAAAGAAGTGCTTTCTGAGATTTATGCTCCTAAGTCTTTAGAGAAAATGCTTAATGGCCATGCTTACGCGAGGGCAGTTCGAGCTCACACGTTACTTCAGCTCACTTTAGCATTAACAATATTAAAAGAACTAGCTATTGATGATGGTATGGATGCAGATCTTATAATTACAGTGGAAAATATCCTCGATAAAACTCTTTTATATTATGACATTGAAAATGATAAGGAAATATCTGAACTTTTACTTGATTTATTTAATAAAAAGTTAATGGAATATCAGAAACGAGGACCAACTGCACAATTATGGGTACAGTATTTTCGGATGGTGACCATTGCAAAAGAATTTATAAGAGCTGAACGTATGGGAGATTGGCAAGCTCATTTGAACTGCGTTAAAGAAATGCTTCCTTATTTCCATGCATCGGGGCATTTACCTTACGCTAAGTCTGCGCACTTATACTTGCAGGATATGCTTCAATTAGAGGAGGTAATTGATCCTAGTGTTTATCGAAGGTTTACTGATGGATTTTTCACTGTTCGACGTTCTGATAAACTCAGTTGTGGAACTTCAACAGATATGATTATCGAACAATCAACGATGAAATCCATGAAAACAGATGGTGGTATTTCTCGAGGACGAAGTACAAAAGAAAGTGTAATAAGCAAATGGGTTTACGGAATGCATGCAATGAACACAGTGTGTGACGAGTTGGAAGTTCTTGCTAATGTTCGAATGGACACGACAGATCAACATGTAGATGAGAGTGATTTGAGAGTTAAGAAATATGCTAAAGATATTAAAATACTTCTTGACTGGTTTTCATCACATGATCCTTTTCCCGAAATTAACAAAATCTTATCTATTGCTTCAGGAGTCGTTGGTGACGATAAGATTAATTGTCATAAAGCTCGTGAAGTTGGGATTGCCGCGATGTCTAAAATGACTGGTCAAACTTTCAATCATATAAAATTGAAAAGCACAGATAAAGTACTTCCTCTTTTAGCTGTGAGTAGCACTGTGAAAGTTCACGACGAAGAAGTACCAATAGACCCAGTATTATTATTTCAACGTATGAGTGTCACTAAGACTTTTGAGGATGAAATTGAAACATTTTTCGCATATGATTTATCTCCTTACCCGTTGTCACTCTTCGATGCAGCTGGAATGCGTTAAACAATGAAGTCGGCTGTTAACGATTGCTTTCAATCAGTCAATGCTGAGGTTGATTGTACAAACGCTGCTTACGTTATTGATGGAGGATATCTACTACATCACGTTGTGTGGGATCGAGAAGAAACCTTTAACGTAATTTTTGAAAAATATGTTCAGTATTTACGTAGACATTATGGTCATACAGTTACGGTAGTATTTGATGGCTATAGTGACACAACAAAGAACATAAAAGCTGCAGAACAACGTCGTCGTGCTACAAAAACATCCTCAGGTACCGACATAATGTTTGACGAATTTATGACAGTTCCAGTTAATCAACAACATTTTCTTGCAAACATTAATAATAAATCTCGTTTTATTTCTATGTTGAGTAACAAATTAACTGCTGAAAATATTGCCGTGAAACAAGCTCCGAATGACGCCGATGTCCTCATAATTGAAACAGCAATAGAACAATTTAATGCAAGAAATACAACTATTGTAGTGGGTGAAGATGTTGATTTATTAGTACTACGCACTGCAAGGACTCCATCTGATAAAATTATTTACTTTTTAAAACCTGGGAAGGCGCAGCAACGGACAGAAATATATTCTTCTAAAAGTTTATCAGCTTATCCAAAATGCCAAAACTTTATTTTATTTTTACATGCGATAACCGGATGCGATACTACGTCAGCAATGTTTAGAAGGGGCAAAAATTCAGTATTAAAATTATTTAAAAAAAATGATTTTAAAGAAAGTTTATGGAGGTCCAAAAAAAATTGATAGCATAGATACGTACAGATATTTAACATTTGTAAAAAATACACGAAACAAAAAGCAAGTACAGCTATCTTGTCTTCCTCCAACATCGGCATCTGCTAGTCAACATTTGTTTCGAGTATACTATCAAGTTCAGACATGGCAAGACAATGAACTGAACCCTGAAGACTGGGGTTGGAAATTGATAAATAATACTTTGGAACCGATTCGAACTTTACTGCCCCCTGCTCCAGAAAAACTTCTTAACACTATTTTTTGCAATTGCAAGAAAGGTTGTAGTGCCAAATGTGGCTGTAAAAAAGTAGGGTTGCAGTGTTCTCCAGCGTGTACCAATTGCCAAGGTGTCTCTTGCTCAAATGTTCAATTAAATACAAGAGAGGAAGATTCATGTGATTTTGATGAAGAGACAACTGATTCATCTTCATTTGAACAATTTCTAAGCGTTCATCAACAGGAAGGAGAAGAAGAAGAACAAGAAGAAATTGAAGAAAACATGATTGTTGAAGTTGAATATGAAGAGTATGAGTAAGATTAAAGTAATAAAAAAAAGTTAGAACGACAGTTAAACTCAGTAACCCATATCAATAATCTTCATACTATTAAATAATTATTGTTCCTGAAAATAACGTCATAAAGGTTCGTGGAATAGGCCTACCGGGGATACCACGTTAAAAAAAACGCGCCGAGTACACTACCTCACAGGTGGTGTGGAAATATGTGCATATTATGTAAAACGTGATTCTTACAAGCGCAATATCTGGGAAATAGTGGGTCTTAGGGAAAAAATCATAGGGACCATTTTTATAGAGAATTTTAAGATCTACAACTTTGCTCTGAGGTACTTTTTCGATAAAACTTACCGTTTTCGAGAAAAATCCAAAAAAACTAAAATTTTGACCTTGGGCCCCGAATAAGTCCTTAAGCTCACATGGGACTGATGGGGACTTTTGACACTTTATTCCTTGTGGTAAACCTAAGGTCTCTACGAAGATTTGGCTCTGTCGGAATTTTTTTTATTTGATCACTATTTTTATGTCTAAAATGACCGGACTACTATCAAATATTTCAATTTTCCTTCGGAAACATTTTGAAGCATTTGAGTCATACACGTCAACACTTCTTTGATGGAATCAAATAATGATTTTGCGGACTCTGTTCAGAAAAAGTTTTATATCAGTTGTATTTACAGAATAATTTACAATTTCGACCACCAAGTTCAGTGTATATGCTAAGCACCGAACATATTTTGCTCGACCAAAAGAAATTTCAATAGCTTTAACGATGTTGCTGCCATTGCCAGTAGTAACGCTTAAATTTTTTCGTGAGACAAACCCCAATCTTAAGAAACTTTATGATTCGTTTCTGACAAATACTCTCCTGTATGGTGATAGTGAAGTGGTTCACATGCAATGTTGGTTGACTTCATTTCAAAGTTTTGTATAAAGTGCACCATCACGCCTAAAAACTCAACTGCAAATATTTCCATTCATCTATTGTGATACAGACATTTTTCACTAATCGTAATTTTTGTATAACAAGGGTTTTAGTTTTTTCATATTTAGTATCTATGAGATCTGTGATAGTTTTACATCACGAAACTTTGTACAAGGAAGTTACAGTTATCATTATTTTTTTGAAACATACTTCTTCTACCAAACTGTAGGGTAGACTGTCCTGGCATATCAATTCTGCTATGTTCTGAGTTATTTCCTAATTTTTATCTCCATCTGAGGCGTGTGCTAAAATTTTCGAAAAAGAAGCTCCAATGCATGATCTGACACGCTTTAGCCCTCATATAAAAAAACATTGTTCGCCTTTGTTACGTTTCGTTCAAAATTTGACTTTGAAAAAGTTTTTCTCAAAATTAAGTAAATATTTTAGAAATTTATAAATCATGAAAAGAGAATTTCGTAGTGTGACCTACGAAGACAAACTATTTATACGATGTTTCAGGCCGGCAAATTGCTCACTGAATTAAAAGATGTTTTTCTACTGATATATGTGAAAATGGCATTTTTTCCACGGCTTTCCCTACATGAAAGTGACAATTTTTCATTCTAGAGATGAAAATATTATCACATCTAGAGACGAAAATGAGCATGGAAATGAATGGACTTTCTTATTAATTATATCAATTTCAATGCAATATTATGTACAAACGTAAAACGAGCTATTTAAAAAAGCGAAATAAAATTAGGACATTTGACTTGAAAAGTGTCACCTTCTATGAGAATGCAATTTGTTACCATGGAAACGAACAAACCAACAATTAAATTTGTATTGACAGTTCTGACAGTTCGCTTCGAATTGGATTTATTAAAGTCGAATTATGGATTCTACAACCGAAATCAGTAGAAAAATTTGCCTTTACTACTCGAGATGAAAGTGTTTTTTTTTTTGGTTCGGTGTGATTGCTAACTCGCTGGCGCTCGTGAGCTCCCACCTCACCAAAAAAACGCCTTTCATCTCTTGCTGTAAAATATACTATTAAGTTACTTTCAAATGAACGCAATACTTATTCCTATTCTATTAATTTCAGTCTATTAATTTTTAAAGATGTATTCACGGAATACAGTCCACATTTATGACATTTCCGGAACGGGAGGCGTGTATTCGTGCGTATATTCATGTTTTTCAAACATTTTATAATGCTCCTTTACATAACTGACACTTTTGAAAATATAGATGCAGGGTAACGTAAGTATTCTCTTCTCAAGGAATACTGGTTTACATGAGTCTGTCATTTTCATGTTGAACATACTTCTTTCTAATACTTTTTTGAAGTAAAAATATTCGATGAGCATCGACCGAATTTCCCCAAAAAATTATTCCATACCGAATAACTGAATCAATGTATGCATAATATACAAACAACCGGCGATAAACTGCTACGTCCCGTATATTAGTGGATGATGGGTTCCACAATTATGCGCGAGAGGTTGCCTACGCTCTCAGAGAGTACGTCACTACCGGTTGATCCGGCACTATACCTATTATCAATTCTACCATAACACGTTTGCTTTTAATTTAAATGTTAAGGTTATAAAATGTATGACTCAAGCAAGAAAACCAAACTTTACAGATTTCAGAATTTTGCTGTCATAAGGACCATAGTAATTCCATTATACAATATATTAATTTGTAATACCTAGTTAGCTTGTAGGGCAGTGGGAGTTTTCGCTTCATATGTTTTTTTGAAGTATTACTACATGTTGTTAATTCTTTCGGGCAGTTTTTGCATTGTGCTATGGTATTATCCTTCTTCATTATAAAATACTTCCGCCAGCCCCTTTTAGGTGTTTTACAAGACATTTTTATTAATAAATAATTATTGACACTCTCCAGCGAAAGAAAACTGTTAAAAAAACGAAACTCTTACATACATACAAATGCCGCCGTCTTTTGATCGACTTACTCATGTTAGCGAACTTAATTGCGTATTTTCATCCGTCGCAAAAATCGATTAAGGCGTGTAATTATATTACATAATCGATTTATTAAAAATCGATTATTATTATTAAAAAAATCGACTTTTCAAAATCGATTATATGAAAAAAATAATCGATTAATATGAAAATCGATTATTTTTCACATCCCTAGGTGAAGGTGACGGTTTTCTGAATAGATCACGACTTGGTGGTATGCGGGCGTGTTTAAAACAGGGTCGAAAAACCTTGAGGTCTTCGGTCGATCATAACTCGCAGCCGCAGCGCCCGACGACAGCACCGATTACACTGCCGCAAAGCTAAATGTTCAATCTACCCGCGTTGAACTCAGACGCCGTTCAACCCAGACGCCGATAACCTCAAGGGTGCAATTTTACAGTGCACATTTATGGTGACATTTCCGGAACGGAGGACCCGACGGAAGTTCTGATCAGTTTCTTAGATTTCCGCATCTATTCTGCGCGATGCGCGCTAACATTTTTGATTCTCGAACTCGCAAATTGGCGGCCAAAGAGGCGGTTGCGTATTTTATTTCGGCATTCCGGACGCACCGGGTGAGGGGCGCGCAACAGGACGCCGTGAGGGGTCTTCGAGGAGTCTCGAAGTCTTCTCTCGACCATAACTCGGCGCCGCGGCGCACGACGAAGGCGTCGCTTACACTGCCGCACAGCTAAAAATCGAGAATACGCCGCGGCATATTCAACCCAGATGGCGGTAAACTCGACGGTGCACTTATATAGTCCACATTTATGATATTTCCGGAACGGGAGGCCCGACGGAAGTGCGGATTGGTTTCATAGATTGCATTATCTATTCTGCTCGATGCGCACTAATATTTTTCATTCTCGAAATTGCAAATTGGCGACCAAAGAAGCGGTTGCGGATTTTGTTTCGGCATTCCGGACGCACCGGGTGAGGGGCGCGCAACAGGACGCCGTGAGGGGTCTTCGAGGAGTCTCGAAGTCTTCTCTCGACCATAACTCGGCGCCGCGGCGCACGACGGAGGCGTCGCTTACACTGCCGCACAGCTAAAAATCGAGAGTACGCCGCGGCATATTCAACCCAGATGGCGGTAAACTCGACGGTGCACTTATACAGTCCACATTTATGATATTTCCGGAACGGGAGACCTGACGGAAGTGCGGATCGGTTTTATAGATTGTAGTATCTATTCTGCTCGATGCGCACTAATATTTTTCATTCTCGAAATTGCAAATTGGCGACCAAAGAAGCGGTAGCAGATTTTGTTTCGGCATTCCGGACGCACCGGGTGAGTGCGCGCAACAGGAAGCCGTGAGGGGTCTTCGAGGGGTCTCGAAGTCTTCTCTCGACCATAACTCGGCGCCGCGGCGCACGACGGAGGCGTCGCTTACACTGCCGCAAGGCTAAAAATCGAGAGTACGCCGCGGCATATTCAACCCAGATGGCGGTAAACTCGACGGTGCACTTATACAGTCCACATTTATGATATTTCCGGAACGGGAGACCTGACGGAAGTGCGGATCGGTTTTATAGATTGTAGTATCTATTCTGCTCGATGCGCACTAATTTTCATTCTCGAACTTGCAAATTGGCGGCCAAAGAGTCGGTTGCGGATTTTATTTCGGCATTCCGGACGCACCGGTTGAGGGGAGCGCAACAGGAAGCCGCGAGCGTTATTAAAATACGCGTAACGGCGAGCGGAATCGACTCGCGCCGCAACAATAGGATTCTGCCCCAATTGAGAAGTCTCGAATTCTTCCCTCGACCGTAAATTGGCGCCGCGGCGCACGACGGAGGCGTCGCTTACACTGCCGCAATGGTAATGGTTCAATCTACCGATATACGTTGGAAAATCGAGAGTACGCCTGGGTATATTCAACCCAGATGGCGGTAAACTCGACGGTGCACTTATACAGTCCACATTTATGATATTTCCGGAATGGGAGGCCCGACGTAGGTGCGGATCGGTTTTATAGAATGGAGCATCTATTCTGAGAGATGCGCACTAATATTTTTCATTCTCGAACTTGCAAATTGGCGGACAAAGAGGCGAGTAGGGAAAGATGTCATGTTCTGGAACCTCCACCTCCTCTTCCGCGAGGGTGTGCTATTTACGTCCTATGTTTGTGTCCTATCCAACAGGGTGTGAGGTCTATGTAGCCCCACGCTAAAGAGGGTGTGAGACCTATGTAGCCCCACGCTAAAGAGGGTGTGAGATCTATGTAACCCCACGCTAAACAGGGTGTGAGGTCTATGTAACCCCGCGCTAAACAAGGTGTGAGGTCTCTTTAGCGTGTGGTTACATAGACCTCACATTCTGTTTCGCGTGGGGTTACCTAGACCTCACACCCTCTTTAGCGTGGGGCTACATAGATGTCACACCTTCTTTAGCGTGGGGCTACATAGATCTCTCACCCTCTTTAGCGTGGGGCTACATATCTACGTATATGATCTATGTATCTATATATATGATCTACGTATATGATCTATGTATCTATATATATATATATATATATATATATATATATATATATATATATATATATATATATATATATGATCTACGTATATGATCTATGTAGCCCCACGCTAAAGAGGGTGTGAGGTCTAGGTAACCCCACGCAAAACAGAGTGTGAGATCTATGTAACCCCACACTAAAGAGACCTCACACTTTGTTTAGCGTGGGGTTACATAGACCTCACACCCTGCGTAGCGTGGGGTTACATAGATCTCACACCCTCTTTAGCGTGGGGCTACATAGATCTCACACCCTCTTTAGCGCGGGGCTACATAGACATCACACCCTGTTGGATAGGACACAAACATAGGACGTAAATAGGACACCCTCTTAGAAGTGGACGTGGAGGTTCCAGAACATGACATCTTTCCCAATTGAGGCAGTACGCGTAACGGCGAGCGGCATCGAAGGAAATATCGAAAACCCGTGCAAAAAGAGACTGAAGTCTTGAAGTCTTCTCTCGAGCATAACTTGGCGCCACGGCGCACGACGGAGGCGTCGCTTACACTGCCGCAAAGCTAATGGTTCAATCTACCGAAATGCGTTGAAAAATCGATAGTACACCACGACATATTCAACCTAGATGGCGGTAAAGTCGGCGGTGCACTTATACAGTCCACATCTATGACATTTCCGGAACGGGAGGCCCGATGGAAATGCGGATCGGTTTCATAGATTGCAGTATCTATTCTGCGTGATGCGCACTAATATTTTTTATTCTCGAATTTGCAAATTGGCAGCCAAAGAGGCGGTTGCGGATTTTATTTTGACATTTTTGACGCACCGGGTGAGAGGAGCGCAACAGGAAGCCGCGAGGGGCATTAAAATAAGCATAACGGCGAGCGGCATCGAGTTGCGCCGCAACAATTGGATTCGGCCCAGAGGGAAATGTCGAAAACCCGTGAAAAAAAGTATTGAAGTCTTCTCTCGAGCATAACTTAAACGGCATCGACTCGTGCTGCAACAGTTGGATTCGGCAAGGAGGTGAGGCGGCAAAATGTCGAAAGACCTTGAAAAAAGTTTTCAAACGTCGGCAGCTTATCAAGGACGGCTCAGAGCGCGAACCCTTAATTTGAAAAGATATTCGGGATTTCTTTCCGAATCGAACGCGTGTCGAGTCGGTGAGCCCGTGAATAGCAAAACGGCGGTGGTCACACTGACCGCACCTACCGGCGAACGGGAGCTGACACGTTTCAAACTGTGGCGGGTGATTTCGTGGTGCAGCTACGCGGTGTCGGTACCAAAACGCGCGTCTCGATGGGGCCCAGGCGCCGGGACGTCCTACTGCTCTAAATCGACGTTAAAATTTGTCTCTGTGAAAATAACAGTTATAACGTGGTGTCGCGACGCGATTCTGCGACGTCCGATAGTTAGTTTCAAAAGGCAAAAAATCGTTCTACAATCCACTGCGAAATCCAGAACATTAACCAGAAGATTTCCAAGCTATGGACGTTTTAATTTCACTATTTGTTTTTTTGCAATAAAGTGAGTTTCGGCGGGCGTCGCGACGGCTACAAAAGACGCAGCGCGATACCGCTTGCACTAAACAATAGAACGTTCAATTCTCCACGGAATTCGTGTGAAATCGTTATCGCAAAGTTTAAGTAAGCGATTCTGTGTTAGTTTTTCGGGACATCAAATAAGTCGGTTTTTACGGCGTCGCGACACCATCTTAAAAGCAATTGGGATTAAACTCCGAAACAAAGTAAAAGACACTACCAACGGCGCTAGTCCAGGGGCGATACGTCGGGCGGTTTCAGAGTTAGAATCCCCGAAAATCTTGTTGAAAAAATTATTTCAATATTTCTCGCGATAAAATTGGCAAATTTTGCAGATCTTGGATTGTTTCAAAGTGCGATGCGGGCGTCCCTGTTTCTCAAGTGAAAGGCACATGCTTGAGTCTTCGAAGGATTTGGTTTCAGTTGGTTTTCTAAATAGTATTTGAACACACCCTTAAGGGCACTCGTGAGGTTATTCTTCACTGATTTAAAATATTTAGACTGTGTAGCAAGAGCGAGATAGTCAGCGTACAAGGAACTCCTCGTGTTGGGATTTATGGGCTGGTCATTTGTATATACATTGAACAGAATTGGAGCGAGAACACTTCCTTGGGGTAGAACATTCTTTTGTAGTCTCCATCGGCTACGTTGATTTGGAAGTCCACAAAATACTTCCGATTCTGCAAGAGAGTGGCAATGAACCTGGTTAGGCTGGAGTTCTTAGTCAACGTGTAGACTTTGAAACACTTGCACCTTATATCCTGCATCGAACAAACCGATTTGGAGACCTGGACCCCTTCAAATAAGAGAACCGCGTCCATACATGTGACCGAAGAAACGAAATTTTCTTTCCGCCGCACTGGACGAACCGGCGGTCGCTTACTTGTTCGCTTAAAGTCAAAAGACGTGCCAGGAACGCGGCCAAATGATGCAAGTAAAACATCGAGCCGCGGACCATAGTTGCTCCTCAAAAGCCCAAAAAAACGATTTTAGTTTTTCTCAACGGAAAGACGCTATGTGAGAAGTTGTGTGCGGAAGGCTGACACTTGTGCGCTGGCTGGCACGGACCAAACGTCCATCTACAGTTCTACAATAGAAAATGATATTTCCCCGTTTCTCCGTGCTAGAGGAAAGGAGTTTTTGGAGAAAAAGTGAGTTAATGTTAAAACGCGCCTGCGTTTTGTAGGAACTAAACTTGTTATCTAAATATTTTATTTAACAAAAGTTCAAAACATTTTGTACTTAAATCACGATATTGGATGAGACAATCTGTAAATATTGAGCAGAAACATAATTTTGCGAACTCGATTGCTAAGAAAAAAAAATGAATTGTAAGAAAAGTTCTATAATTCCATTTCCATAAATCCGACAACTTTATGACAAGTTAATAGCGGAAGACCAAAAAATAATCTTAAATTATTTCGCGATGGCCCGAGTTTGTGTCTTCTCCAACTATTTTCAGTTCACGCAAACGGTTTTGTATTTAATTAAATATCATATTTCCAGCTGAAAACTTCTCGGCCCTTTTCCATTCCTCGACCACGCACCGAATTGTTATTGCGGCCGAGATAATGAGCGTTTCCAAAAACTTTTAACGAACGTCCATTTATTTCCAACAACTCTCCCTTCCCACCCGCTAACAATAAACAAAATCACAGAAAACACGATGACAGCCCACCAATACATTCCCATTTCCACGCGATATTTATCCGAAATGCCCCCCTCAACATAAATAAGTAACCACATTTATCTCCCCCACAAAACAGTCTCGTAATAAAGATTTGAACTAAATGAAATTCATTTCATAGGTTATCCTAAATACCATTTATCATGACAATATAGGTATTTCCCTTTCAAACACAAAACTAAACAAACAAAGCTAGACTTGCTTGTCTTGTCTACATCCTCGCTTCAAATATTCATTCTGGATCTAGTCTAATTCAATGTAGACTTGATAGATTAGATTAGACCAGATCCAAAGATTTTAACGATTGGACCAGATCTGGATCTAGTCTAATTTAATCCGTCAAGACTAGATCAGATTTGTCAATTCTAATCTAGACTTGACAGTCTAGATTAGTCAGATTTATTTATTTTATTTATTCTAGTGTCAGAAAACATCAAATACAGATACAAATATTATGACTACAAACTTATATAATATTTGACCAAAACTTGGTTACTTCCACTGCATTCTGTGATGCTTCATAAAGTTCATCTTCTATGCAGGACTGTGTGTACTTCAGTGTAGACTGTGTTTAGACAGTCTACACTGAAGCATATGTTTCACAGTCTGGTTTTCTCCACAGTCACACTGAATGCTTCTCACTGAAATTTTCTTTAATGTAGCCCCACTTTGCAAGATTGGTCTTAATCTCTGGATTTCCATGTTAACCATCCTTGATTATGACCTTCATTGAGAGGTAAAGTTTCGGTTATCCTTTTCCAGCGCAGGGGAAGAGATTCCTTAGCTTTCCATAATTCTAGCCTGGCTTTTCCGCATGTAGTCTTCAATTGTTTGGATGTTCTTAGGAAACTCTTCCTAGACCTCAGCCTCTGAGCATGTAGTTCATGCATATGTAGAGGATGGGTTGCTTCCTGCTCAGATTTCTTCCTTTCCTTGTTTGCAGCTATTTCTCGTAAATAGAAGGTGGTGCTATTCCTGCGAACTGGTAAAGGCACTCAGTTGGTGTTGATCTTAAGCATCCAGTTATAGTTCTACATGTTTCATTGAGAGCTATGTCCACCTTTTTAGCATGAGTTGACTCTGCAGCGGAATAGCACAATGGCTTTGCAGATGTTCGAATGGTGGCAGGTCGACTACCCTATTTTGAACCAGAAGATTATTGCTGGTGGAAACTTTTGACTTGGTGTTGAGACAGTGTTTCTTGTAGATAAGAGCTCTGTCCAATGTCACTCCTAGAAATTTTGGGGTGTAACAGTGTTCCAGTTCTAATCCTGACCATACTACCTTCAATTCACGAATTCACTGTTGCTCAAGTGAAAAGCACATGCTTGTGTCTTGGAGGTGTGGGTGATAAGGATAAGAATAAATTTATCACCCACGTTTTGTTCTAAGCAATTTTTTTTTTGTGATAAGAGGAAATATATTTACAATAATTAAATAACACTAAATAACACTATAACAACGGATTCGCGAAGCTGCAACTTACTATAAACTTGTTGGCGTGACTGCGGCTCGCGTGAACTGGTCGAGTGAACTAGTCGACTGAACTGAACTTGCTTGACTGTCTGAGCTTCTAGCTGAGACTGGTTGACTGGGTCCACTGGCTGGACCGGTGTGAATGGGTCCACTGGCTGGACTGAACTGGACTCGTTGGTTGGTTGCGCCTCACTGTTGAACTGAACTTGAGTCGACTTGCTGACTGTTTGCGCCCCGTAGAGGTTGTTGTTGCCTGCGTTCTCGTAGACGGTTGAAGGCGTTATCGCAGACGTTGCCGGCGTCCTCGTGGATGGTTCAAGGCGTCATCGTAGAGGTTGTTGTTGCCGGCGTCCTCGTAGACGGCTGACGGCGTCATCGTAGACGTAGTTTACTGATAGGCGGTTTCGTAAGCAAAACCAGCTTGCACCTACCTGTCGCTGTTGCGGCATTTGTTGTGCTGTTGCGGCACTGTTTGCGCCTGACTGTGTGGATTGAAGTGTCTGGATCGAACTGTCTTGTTTATTCGGGGGTCCAGGTAATTATATTATCTCCAGGTATTCTTATTCCCTCGTATTCTCGTCCCTCATCTGACTGTCTTCGTCATCGATAGCGGTTTCCTAAGCAAAACCAGCTTGCACCTATCAGTCGCTTTTGCGGCATTTGTTCGTTGACGTCTGGTAGACGGTTGAAGTCGCTACCGTAGACGTTGTTTGTTGTTGCCGGCGTCCTGGTAGACGGTTGAATCCGTCATCGTTGTCGCTGTTTCGGTGCGTGTTCGTTCATCTGTTAGACGGTTGAATGAGTTACCGTAGACGTTGTTTGTTGTTGCAAGTTTGTTGTTGAACGTCGTTTGCTGATAGGCGGTTTCCGATGCAAAACCAGATTGCACCTATCAGTCGCTGTTGCGCAATTTGTTCGTTGACGTCTGGTAGACGGTTGAAGTCGCCAACGTAGACGTTGTTTGTTGTTGCCGGCGTCCTCTTTTTTTGTGATAAGAGGAAATATATTCACAATAATTAAATAACACTATAAGAACGGATTCGCGAAGCTGCTTACTATAAACTTGTTGGCGTGACTGCGGCTCGGCTGAACGGGGTGAACTGGTTGAGTGAACTTGTCGACTGAACTGTTCCGGTGAACTGAACTTGCTTTACTGTCTAAGCTTCTAGCTGAGACTGGTTGACTGGGTCCATTGGTTGGACTGAACTGGACTCGTTGATTGGTTGCGCCTCACTGAAATGAACTGGAGTCGACTTCCTGACTGTGTGGCTTGAAGTGTCTGGATCTAACTGTCTAGTTTATTCGGGGTCCAGGTATTTATATTATCTCCAGGTATTCTGGTCCCTCATCTGGGGGTTATTATTTTTCTATTTTCGGCTAGTTGTCGCTTTGATGATTACCGATTCTCGGGGAAAATATCTTGTCGTAATTTCCCCGGGGATTACACCATTGACCCTAATAAAATATTTTTGGAAATCCGTCCGAAAATATTTGGGTAATCACCGTAAGGCCCTCGTAAAACTAAAAGTATAAATATTTCTTAATCTGCTCGAGGATTACATTACCGACCCTAATAAAATATTTTCGGAAATTGTCCGAAAATATTTGGGTAATTATTGTAATGCCCTCGAAAAACTAAGAAATAAAAACGTAACGGCTCGTTGCCGCTACAGAGGGATTTGGTTTCAGTTGGTTTGCGAAATAGTATTTGGACACACCCTTAAAGGCACTCGTGAGGTTATTCTCCACTGATTCAAAATCTTTACACAGTGCAGCAAGAGCGAGATCGTCAGCGTACAAGAAACTACTGGTGTTGGGATGTATGGGCTGGTCATATGTATACACATTGAACAGAAATGGAGCGAGTACACTTCCTTGGGGTAGGACATTCTTCTGTAGTCTCCATCGGCTACGTTGCCTTGGAAGCGCACAAAATTCGATTCTGGAGGAGAGTGGCAACGAACCTGGTTAGGCTAAAGTTCCTAGTCCACGTTTAGACCTTAGCAAGTAGGAGCTGATGGTTGACGTAACGGTGTCGTAAGCTGCCGAGAAATCAACAAATGCTACTCCAGTTACCTTAGCTATTTCGAAACCATCTTCTATGAACTGCGTATGGTTCAGCGACTTTCCAGTACAGCTTTTGCCGGGACGCAATCCAGCTTGTTCGGGTCTTGTCTTCTGCTCATAGAAGATTAATTTCGGGTAGAAGGCGATTCAAAATCATTCTATCTAGTAGTTTGTAGAGGTGACCCAGGAGTGTAACTGGTCTGAAGTTCTTCGGATTGTTCCCTTCTTTGCCAGGTTTCAGCAGAGTTGTCACACGGCTCTTCCGCCATATCTTTGGGATTTTATATTTCTTCATGCAGTTATTGAAGAGCTGGAGTATCCATTCCTTTGTTTTTAAGCCGAAGTGCTTAATTTGTTCTGTACGAATGTCATTCAAGCCGGCTGATTTTCCATTTTTATTCTGTTTGATAGCCTTTTCCAGTTCTGCTATTCTGAGTGGAATTGTAAGATTACATTAAATTGTAAGAAAGTCGTTACTTTACCTCATGAATTTCTCTTTGATGTCTGGGGTTCATAGTCGGCACCGACGAAGCTGGTGCCACAATCTGAATAAAGAGTATGAGCTATTCCTCTTCGAGCTGTGAAAGGCCTGTAGACGGCGATGAACCCACCAGTTGAGTAGTCGCTGACTGTTGGTAGATGTACTGCCGAAGGTAAGATACACGAAGACGCAGAACTCATTCCTTATAAGTCTTTGAGTCTCTACCTTTCCAGATTACTAGTGTCATCTTTCCATCAATAGTTTTTTATCTGTCATCGACTCAGTAGAAGCTCTCTAGCAGTCCTCGTCATTGCAGTTGAAATAGTGGTTATAGTTTAACTAATTAACAGTGGCTTATTGACCTTCTTGTATAACAAGCCTTAGTGAATATTCTGATATACTTTTTTGTGCGAGAGAGGACTCCTTGTGCCTTAATTTTTGTGGTTCACGCGATATTTTTGACATTTTTTACACACGTCCCAGACTTCTTCTTTTGGTTAGTAAAATATTATATCCGTTATATTTAAATATTTTTCTCGTTTGTGAGGTAGAAAACACCTCTCGTGATGTAATTTGTATTCTTTCTTTCCCCAAAACTTTTTAAGATTTTTATTAACACAAACTTTTCGATCCTGGCGGTGAATCTTTTTCTTGGTGCGCCCTACCTTGGGATAAGCAAGTCATAGAGAACATCTGGAATAGAGTTGCAGGTGAAAATGGTAGATACTGAGCCTAATGAGGTAGAAAATCGCTTCATGAAGAAAGCCGATGTACAAAGGATGCTTCCAATCAAAACCTTGTTCAGAGGAAGGTCATACTCTGTAACTGATAAACAATGTAGTGAAGCTTTTCCTCATGGCGGTATAACCATTAAAACAGAGAACTAAGAAAATGAATTCTCAACTCTACCAACCCGCACTGGCCAGCGTGGTAGGGCAAATGGCTAAAACCCCCCATAATGATAGTACATCAAAACACACGGCCCTCAGTCCCCGGCAGCTCGCTTATCCCCGACCAAGGTAGCGGAAGGACAAGGAAGCGAGCAGAGGGTGCGAAGAATCTCCGGTACAGGATAGGCTACCAGAACCGAAAACTGACCATCGCTACTCTAAATACCAGAACGTTATCAAAAACTCAGAAACTACAAGAACTCGAGGAAGAACTCTCCCATATCAAATGGCGAACATAAAAGAACAGATGAGGAACAACTAACATTTCACTCAGGCCATCTGCTACACTACAGAGGAGGCCAACACATAAACGAAGGAGGAGTCGGGTTCCTAGTACATAAAGAGCATATACAAAACGTCACCAAGATCCACAGTATCAGTAATAGAGTAATGTACCTCATATACAAACTAAACACTAGATACTTCTTAAAAATTATCCAGGTATACGCACCTACATCCGCACACTCGGACGCGGAGGTGGAGGTATTCTATGATGATATAAACACCGCAATAGAGCAAGAACCTACCCACTACAGCATGCTAATAGGGGACTTTAACGCTAAATTGGGGCATAAGGAAGACGAAACCGAAACACCGTTGGGAACCCACGGACTTGGAGTGAGGAATGAGAGAGGTCAAACGCTTCTTAAATTTCTCCTGCAACATAACTTATTTGCAATGAACAGCTTCTATCGCAAAACACCACAGCGAAAATGGACCTGGGCCAGCCCCGATGGCTCTACAAAAAATGAAATCGACTTCATCATATCTAACAGAAAGGAAATAGTGCGAGATGTAACTGTGCTAAATAAGTTCTCAATAGGCAGCGACCACAGGCTGGTCCGATCCAAAATCTCATTTAATATCAAGAACGAGCGGCGAAAGCTTATTAAACAACCAACATCCAGCAAATGGAGACCGCTTAGAGACGAAACCCAGTATCAACATAGAATAGAATCACAGCTAGCACATATGGAAAGTGTTTTAGACCCGAATGTGGAGGACCTGAACGCACTTATTACAAATTCTATAAAAACCGCAGTAAAAGAATGCCAGACACAAAGCACCCAACGAAAAGAAAAACTCAGTACAAGCACTAAACAACTAATGGAAAGGAGAAGAAATCTGACAAATAAACATACAACAAACGCAACAGAATTAAGACGCCTAAATAGAGAAATATCTAAGGCAGTGCGAAGGGACACAAGAACATATAACACAAATGAAATCTTAAAAGCAATTGAGCAAAACAAGGGATGAAATCACTACGGAAGCCATTCTCCGAAGGCAGAAAAAACATCTGCAAGCTAGCAAAACAGAGTGGCCAAATAACAACAAATAAAATGGAAATATTAAAGGTTGTAGAAGACTTCTACGCGACACTATATAGCGATAAAAATGCAGTGAGCTTGGACACCAACATAAATAGAGTGCAAAGTCAAGGGTCCGAGGATATTCCAAATATTACCTTAGACGAAATAAGGGGGGCACTAAGAGATATGAAAAACAATAAAGCAATTGGCGACGACGGCGTAGCAGTCGAGTCCCTAAAAGCCGGCGGAACTACGTTATTAAATGCATTATGCAAGTTATTTGATGCTTGCCTACAAACTGGGACAACACCTTCCCAGTGGGATCGGGCAATAATTATAATACTGCATCAGAAAGGAGATATCACCAACTTGCAAAATTACAGACCCATTAGTTTACTATCGCATATATATATATAAGCTATTCATGAGAATCATTAACAAGAGGTTGACAAATAAATTCGACCTATATCAACCCCGCGAGCAAGCTGGCTTTCGAGCCGGATTTGGCACAAATGACCATCTACAAATAGTCAAGTCCCTTATCGAAAAATGCATCGAGTACAATAAACCCCTCTGCATAATCTTCGTCGATTACGAAAAAGCCTTCGACACAATAAACCAGCATAAAATGCTACAAGCTCTTGCTGAATGCCGTATCGATCATAGATACATCAAGGTCATCAAACACGTGTACCAAAGAGCAAAAGCTTATGTTAGGCTGCAAGATGATTCCCAAGACTTTGATATTGCACGAGGTGTACGCCAAGGAGATGTCATATCGCCAAAGTTATTCACAACCCTCCTAGAACATATGTTCAAACAGGCCAACTTTGGTGACATGGGCATAAACATAGATGGCGAAAAACTAAACCATCTGAGATTCGCCGACGATATCTTAATTATCGCAGATAGTATGGACGAAGCAAAACAAATGCTACGGAGGCTATGGGAAGCATCGAACTCTGTTGGACTCAAAATCAACACCAACAAAACTCAATACATGACAAATCTTGTTATGAGTGAGGCAATCAAGATATTCGGAGTAAACATAGAACAAGTAAGCTCTTATAAATACCTTGGTCACAAAATCTCTATTGGTAGAGACAACCAAACCTGTGAAATGTCGAGAAGAATAGGCCTAACATGGGCGGCCTTTGGAAAGCTGCGCAATATTTTTAAGTCAGACATTCCAATATGCCTAAAAAGAAAAGTATTCGATCAGTGCGTGTTGCCTGTGCTTACATACGGGGCTGAAACACTTACCCTCACAAAGAACACTACAAATAGAATAAGTATCGCGCAGAGGAAAATGGAGAGGTCGATGTTAGGTATATCACTAAGAGACAGCATCCCAAATATAACATTAAGGGAGAGGTCCGGAGTGACGGACGCGGTTACCCGTATAACAACCTTAAAGTGGAACTGGGCTGGTCATGTGGCGCGACTTACGGACAATCGCTGGACAAAGAGGATACTTGAGTGGAGACCGCGCCAAGACGCATACAGAAGTAGAGGCCGTCCACCAACCAGATGGACCGACGACATCAAAAGGATAAAGACCAACTGGATAGAGGCAGCACAGGATCGGCCAGGATGGAGAAAGCTACGGGAGACCTATGTCCAGCAGTGGACCTGGATGAACCTGGATGAACGCCAGGTAAGAAAAAAGAGACAAGACACAAGTTGTCATGAGCTACCAGTAGAAAGAAAGGAGGAGAAATAATAACTCGCAAAGTGATTGCAAGAGCGCAAGAGGACACTGGTTAAAGCCAGCCAGAGTACCAAAAATGTAATTTAAAAAATTACAGAAGAATTATGGGCAAAGGCCGGGACACTAGAGAATATCTGGACCAGCAGTGATATAGCATCTACAGCGCTAGAGGAAAGTAATGCCAAATCTACCAGCATGCGCAGTGCTAAAGCATGCGACCCGAGTACACAAACATCCAACAGTAAGGAGGAGGAACAACTGAAAATGTTATATCAGCAGATAGATGGTGGAACAACTTTTGAAGAGTTCCAAGCAGTTTCTGAAAAGAACTGGCCACAGAATGCATATCGAAGGGTTAAAGAAGGCCACGGTAACACATTGGCCAGAAACACGGAATGGGACATTGTTGGGTGTGTCGATACAAACCTTTACCCAGACCAGGAAGTACCCAAAGCACTATCCGAGGCTTATGCCTGGCCCGAGCAAATCGTTAAGCAAATCCAGAAAGTAGGAAATGTTATCTACCAGAGACACAGTATCGGTACGCGAAATCAAAACGGGAAGAATACTGACTCTTTACGATACATATTCCAAATGGTAACAAAAGAGGCGACAGAAGAAACGGTAGACCCAAAGAACATATTCGACTGCTTACAGCAAGTGAAAGCCATTAGCAACACAAATGGCAGGAGGAAACTAGCGTTACATAAACCCACTAAAGTGGACTGGCAAGCCACAAAGAAGATGGTAGAATATGTATTTGTAAAAGATCTCTTAGCAACAAATAATGAGCCACTGCAGGACCAAAATCAGGATGGCAAATGGTCTGAAGTCCTAAAAAGAGGACAACAAATAAAGAGGAGATAGTAAAAAATACAATGAGACGTGAAAGAATTAAAAACACACAGACTGTTTTTATAAAAGCAGAGGGTCGGACATATGCTGACCTCCTAAAAATGATTCGATCAGAGGTTGACACAAAAACCACAGTTTCCGTGATCACTAGAGCAAGGAGAGTCAAATCAGGAGATCTCCTACTGGAAGTAAAAGGGGGCAATGCACAAAGGCTAAGAGAGGACATTGCAAGAAAGTGCCCGACCCATGAAGTACGACTGAAGTCTGCAGATTGGTTCTATATAATCGAATGGATAGTAGCTGAATCACAGGCTGACTGAATAATTGCGTGAGTGAATAAGTGAGACGCTACCTAAAGACTAAATAACTGAATGAATGAATGACTGAACCAGATGATGAAATATCATAATGACCTAAAGATGATGATTGAATAATTGAATGATCGTTGACTAAATTTATTGATTGGATACATGATGATTAAATGATGAATGAATGGATGGATTACTGACTGAGGTAACGAGTAAATCATAGCATAATTGATTTATTTATAATAGCATTAACTTAATAAGATATTTAGTTGATTTAAACTTTCACGATATTTAAGAGCAACTCGATGAATGTTTTAGAGAATTTAATAATTCAATGTTTGCTAAGTAATATATTTCATCCCATTAGTAGTCTATTTGCCAATTACGCTAGTTTCAAATTCATATATGTAGATATGTCTCTATCCAGTCAGCTTTCTTGCAAATTTAATTAAAATATGTGCAGTGTAGACCCGAAACGTTTCTGCACAGATTCATGTAAATTTCAATGTAAATATATATTCTTTTCTCTTGGAATGGGATGAAAGGGAAGATTCGAAAGTCCCTGGGGTGGGTGAGTGGATATGATAGCCGGTGTTTGAACAATCGCTTGCCCTTGGGATTAGCTCGGCGGATATGTCGCCGGCATCTGTGCCATGAGCTGTCCCGAATCCCTTCGCTAAATTGCGCGACCTTCAATCGATCATTTTTTTTTTGTAGAATCCACAGTCGATTTTTACAAAACATTCCGATAGAAATAAAATTGTGTTTGAGACAAATTTAATCGATTTATTCACGTATTAGTTACATTTAAGTTAATTTATATTTCAGTTCTAGGTCTAATCATGTAGTTATAAAAATTAATTAAACTAATTAGATTCTCAATCTACCAGTCATTAACACGTTAATGCCGGCGGGTACCACCGGTGGTACACAGCCCGCCCGCTAGAGTAAATCAAGACTGAGCGTCGGTGTCAACGTGTTAGCCATTCAGTCAGTGAATCATTCAGTCACCCAAACATAAACTTATTCAATCATTCATTCGTTAAGTCACATTCAGTCATACTTGCATTCAATCATATAGATATAACCCTTTAATCATCCAATCATTCAGACATTCAGTCGTTAGCATTCTTTCATGCAATCATAGATTAGACATCAGCAAAAGTCATCACCGTCACTCAGACGTTAGCCTTTCAGTTATTATGTCCTGTCTAGTTTACAGACAAGACTACACAGACAAGACTAGACAAAAGTTTTGTCTGTCTAGTCTTGTCTGTCTAGTCTTGTCTGTCTAGTCTTGTCTGTCTAGTCTTGTCTGTCTAGTCTTGTCTGTCTAGTCTTGTCTGTCTAGTCTTGTCTGTCTAGTCTTGTCTGTCTAGTCTTGTCTGTCTAGTCTTGTCTGTCTAGTCTTGTCTGTCTAGTCTTGTCTGTCTAGTCTTGTCTGTCTAGTCTTGTCTGTCTAGTCTTGTCTGTCTAGTCTTGTCTGTCTAGTCTTGTCTGTCTAGTCTTGTCTGTCTAGTCTTGTCTGTCTAGTCTTGTCTGTCTAGTCTTGTCTGTCTAGTCTTGTCTGTCAAGTCTTGTCTGTCTAGTCTTGTCTGTCTAGTCTTGTCTGTCTAGTTTTGTCTGTCTAGTCTTGTCTGTCTAGTCTTGTCTGTCTAGTCTTGTCTGTCTAGTCTTGTCTGTCTAGTCTTGTCTGTCTAGTCTTGTCTGTCTAGTCTTGTCTGTCTAGTCTTGTCTGTCTAGTCTTCTCTGTCTAGTCTTGTCTGTCTAGTCTTGTCTGTCTAGTCTTGTCTGTCTAGTCCTGTCTGTCTAGTCTTGTATGTCTATTCTTGTCTGTCTAGTCTTGTCTGTCTAGTCTTGTCTGTCTAGTCTTGTCTGTCTAGTCTTGTCTGTCTAGTCTTGTCTGTCTAGTCCTGTCTGTCTAGTCTTGTCTGTCTAGTCTTGTCTGTCTAGTCTTGTCTGTCTAGTCTTGTCTGTCTAGTCTTGTCTGTCTAGTCTTGTCTGTCTAGTCTTGTCTGTCTAGTCTTGTCTGTCTAGTCTTGTCTGTCTAGTCTTGTCTGTCTAGTCTTGTCTGTCTAGTCTTGTCTGTCTAGTCTTGTCTGTCTAGTCTTGTCTGTCTAGTCTTGTCTGTCTAGTCTTGTCTGTCTAGTCTTGTCTGTCTAGTCTTGTCTGTCTAGTCTTGTCTGTCTAGTCTTGTCTGTCTAGTCTTGTCTGTCTAGTCTTGTCTGTCTAGTCTTGTCTGTCTAGTCTTGTCTGTCTAGTCTTGTCTGTCTAGTCTTGTCTGTCTAGTCTTGTCTGTCTAGTCTTGTCTGTCTAGTCTTGTCTGTCTAGTCTTGTCTGTCTAGTCTTGTCTGTCTAGTCTTGTCTGTCTAGTCTTGTCTGTCTAGTCTTGTCTGTCTAGTCTTGTCTGTCTAGTCTTGTCTGTCTAGTCTTGTCTGTCTAGTCTTGTCTGTCTAGTCTTGTCTGTCTAGTCTTGTCTGTCTAGTCTTGTCTGTCTAGTCTTGTCTGTCTAGTCTTGTCTGTCTAGTCTTGTCTGTCTAGTCTTGTCTGTCTAGTCTTGTCTGTCTAGTCTTGTCTGTCTAGTCTTGTCTGTCTAGTCTTGTCTGTCTAGTCTTGTCTGTCTAGTCTTGTCTGTCTAGTCTTGTCTGTCTAGTCTTGTCTGTCTAGTCTTGTCTGTCTAGTCTTGTCTGTCTAGTCTTGTCTGTCTAGTCTTGTCTGTCTAGTCTTGTCTGTCTAGTCTTGTCTGTCTAGTCTTGTCTGTCTAGTCTTGTCTGTCTAGTCTTGTCTGTCTAGTCTTGTCTGTCTAGTCTTGTCTGTCTAGTCTTGTCTGTCTAGTCTTGTCTGTCTAGTCTTGTCTGTCTAGTCTTGTCTGTCTAGTCTTGTCTGTCTAGTCTTGTCTGTCTAGTCCTGTCTGTCTAGTCTTGTCTGTCTAGTCTTGTCTGTCTAGTCTTGTCTGTCTAGTCTTGTCTGTCTAGTCTTGTCTGTCTAGTCTTGTCTGTCTAGTCTTGTCTGTCTAGTCTTGTCTGTCTAGTCTTGTCTGTCTAGTCTTGTCTGTCTAGTCTTGTCTGTCTAGTCTTGTCTGTCTAGTCTTGTCTGTCTAGTCTTGTCTGTCTAGTCTTGTCTGTCTAGTCTTGTCTGTCTAGTCTTGTCTGTCTAGTCTTGTCTGTCTAGTCTTGTCTGTCTAGTCTTGTCTGTCTAGTCTTGTCTGTCTAGTCTTGTCTGTCTAGTCTTGTCTGTCTAGTCTTGTCTGTCTAGTCTTGTCTGTCTAGTCTTGTCTGTCTAGTCTTGTCTGTCTAGTCTTGTCTGTCTAGTCTTGTCTGTCTAGTCTTGTCTGTCTAGTCTTGTCTGTCTAGTCTTGTCTGTCTAGTCTTGTCTGTCTAGTCTTGTCTGTCTAGTCTTGTCTGTCTAGTCTTGTCTGTCTAGTCTTGTCTGTCTAGTCTTGTCTGTCTAGTCTTGTCTGTCTAGTCTTGTCTGTCTAGTCTTGTCTGTCTAGTCTTGTCTGTCTAGTCTTGTCTGTCTAGTCTTGTCTGTCTAGTCTTGTCTGTCTAGTCTTGTCTGTCTAGTCTTGTCTGTCTAGTCTTGTCTGTCTAGTCTTGTCTGTCTAGTCTTGTCTGTCTAGTCTTGTCTGTCTAGTCTTGTCTGTCTAGTCTTGTCTGTCTAGTCTTGTCTGTCTAGTCTTGTCTGTCTAGTCTTGTCTGTCTAGTCTTGTCTGTCTAGTCTTGTCTGTCTAGTCTTGTCTGTCTAGTCTTGTCTGTCTAGTCTTGTCTGTCTAGTCTTGTCTGTCTAGTCTTGTCTGTCTAGTCTTGTCTGTCTAGTCTTGTCTGTCTAGTCTTGTCTGTCTAGTCTTGTCTGTCTAGTCTTGTCTGTCTAGTCTTGTCTGTCTAGTCTTGTCTGTCTAGTCTTGTCTGTCTAGTCTTGTCTGTCTAGTCTTGTCTGTCTAGTCTTGTCTGTCTAGTCTTGTCTGTCTAGTCTTGTCTGTCTAGTCTTGTCTGTCTAGTCTTGTCTGTCTAGTCTTGTCTGTCTAGTCTTGTCTGTCTAGTCTTGTCTGTCTAGTCTTGTCTGTCTAGTCTTGTCTGTCTAGTCTTGTCTGTCTAGTCTTGTCTGTCTAGTCTTGTCTGTCTAGTCTTGTCTGTCTAGTCTTGTCTGTCTAGTCTTGTCTGTCTAGTCTTGTCTGTCTAGTCTTGTCTGTCTAGTCTTGTCTGTCTAGTCTTGTCTGTCTAGTCTTGTCTGTCTAGTCTTGTCTGTCTAGTCTTGTCTGTCTAGTCTTGTCTGTCTAGTCTTGTCTGTCTAGTCTTGTCTGTCTAGTCTTGTCTGTCTAGTCTTGTCTGTCTAGTCTTGTCTGTCTAGTCTTGTCTGTCTAGTCTTGTCTGTCTAGTCTTGTCTGTCTAGTCTTGTCTGTCTAGTCTTGTCTGTCTAGTCTTGTCTGTCTAGTCTTGTCTGTCTAGTCTTGTCTGTCTAGTCTTGTCTGTCTAGTCTTGTCTGTCTAGTCTTGTCTGTCTAGTCTTGTCTGTCTAGTCTTGTCTGTCTAGTCTTGTCTGTCTAGTCTTGTCTGTCTAGTCTTGTCTGTCTAGTCTTGTCTGTCTAGTCTTGTCTGTCTAGTCTTGTCTGTCTAGTCTTGTCTGTCTAGTCTTGTCTGTCTAGTCTTGTCTGTCTAGTCTTGTCTGTCTAGTCTTGTCTGTCTAGTCTTGTCTGTCTAGTCTTGTCTGTCTAGTCTTGTCTGTCTAGTCTTGTCTGTCTAGTCTTGTCTGTCTAGTCTTGTCTGTCTAGTCTTGTCTGTCTAGTCTTGTCTGTCTAGTCTTGTCTGTCTAGTCTTGTCTGTCTAGTCTTGTCTGTCTAGTCTTGTCTGTCTAGTCTTGTCTGTCTAGTCTTGTCTGTCTAGTCTTGTCTGTCTAGTCTTGTCTGTCTAGTCTTGTCTGTCTAGTCTTGTCTGTCTAGTCTTGTCTGTCTAGTCTTGTCTGTCTAGTCTTGTCTGTCTAGTCTTGTCTGTCTAGTCTTGTCTGTCTAGTCTTGTCTGTCTAGTCTTGTTTGTCTAGTCTTGTCTGTCTAGTCTTGTCTGTCTAGTCTTGTCTGTCTAGTCTTGTCTGTCTAGTCTTGTCTGTCTAGTCTTGTCTCTCTAGTCTTGTCTGTCTAGTCTTGTCTGTCTAGTCTTGTCTGTCTAGTCTTGTCTGTCTAGTCTTGTCTGTCTAGTCATGTCTGTCTAGTCTGGTCTGTCTAGCTATGTGTGTTTGGATTTATTTCTGTTGTATAAACTATATGGCGTTATTACAGCTAAAGTAGGTATAATTAGTTTGTGTAAACTGGGCAACATCAAAAATATTAATTACTGCGGTATATAAAATAATGAAAATGCGAAACAATTTAAACCAAATCCATCCGAATGCTGGAGGTAATAACATTTACCATGCGATTATTAATAAATTACCCGTCCAAATATAATATACGAATTGGATTTGCGAGTTCGGCTTTCATTCCACATAACGAGTCTCCGCCTCTAACATTATTATTATTCGATATGTGCACGAGCCCACACAGAAACAAAGCGTACGATATAGTATATTTCGCAACAAGTGCGGAAAGTTGTCGATTGCACACGAGAGCGAAGATGAGCGCACGAACGAAGTGAGTGCGCTCATTCGCTCGAGGGGGCAATTGACAATGCCGCACGAGTTGCGGATATTATTTTTTATTACGAATGCCAGAAAGACAAAGACTTAAATTTTAAAAAGAATCAGGTGATTCTAAACGCGACATTATTATTTATAATGTCATTCTATCTGACAGCTTATAACCTTCGGCCAGTTCACTTTTAACTTAACCTCACTTTTTTTAATATTGATTTTGAGATGTCATTGTGTTTCACGTCTGTCGTTTCTACATGTGTTGACAAAAAGTGTTTGTGTAATGTAATGATTACAGTGCTAAATTAAAGAGTTTTGCTATCTTTTATTATGAATTTGAGAATGACAATATAAAAAAAAATAAAATTATGTACCTACTTAAATGAAAAGAAAAAAAAAAACAGAAACATTATTTTTTTCAACAATAGTTGAAAAAGTTATTAATCATTTTTTTTTCATTATTATATTTTGAAATATTTGAACAATTTGAAAAATTAAAACTTATGTGTTTTGAGGTTGATGTTGAAATTGTGTTCCTTTCATTTATATTTTCTTTGTTCTGAATTTCAATTGGCACTGGTTTTATTTGTATATTTTCTTTTGAAGTAGACGGTCTGTTTGATATAGTATCTGCAATTTGCTGGCCGATTCGCTTTTTGTTGTGGACCGAGTCTTCAACGTAGCCTTCAGCGACTGTATTAGATTTCCATCCTCCATGTCTCTTAAGGGTCAGCAGATCGGCACCAGAATTAGCTAACAGAGTAGCTGATGTTCTTCTGAACGTATGTCCAGTATAAGACTTAGGATCTTTCAAATTTAAATATGCTGCTACTGTTTTAGGCATACTGCCAAAAGTATTGATGCTAATGACTTGTGCCAATGAATGTACATTTTCCGTTTCGATAATTTGTGAAAAATCTTGTTGTGATCATGTTGGCAGGACGCAATATGGCATACTTTTTATATATATGGTAAAAATCATCCGTAACTACAAATGATCTCGGCTTATCATTTTTAGTTTTTGGAATTTTTACCAAAAGCATGTTATCTTTATCTTCTATATCGTTCACAGTTAAGTTACACAGCTCATGACGCCTACATGCACCTTGTACCCCAAAAATTAAAGCTACCTAAAATTAAATACATGTAAATAAATTTGTGTATTTATTTATATATTGTATTGAAATTATTAGAAAATTTATTAACTAACCTTCACAGCCAGGAATTGATTGTCTGGAGCTTCTCGAAGAAATTGATTAATTTGTTCAGCACTTAGTGTTTGAGCTTTCTTGCATGTATAACCTTTATCTTTTTGTTTTAAAAAAGCAATTAAACTCAAATAATTACAAATATTAATTCTGTGCTTGATGTGAATCAAGCTTCGCAGCATCGAATAAGTTCCCCACAAACTTGACGGCTTATGAGTTTTGGCCAGTTCATTGAAGTATGATAAAACTATCGATTCAGAAAAACTTTTGATTTTTTTTATTGATCGCCATTTCATGAATTTTTCATACCCAGCTTCATATCTACTTCTGGATTTCGTTGGTGTTAATTTTTCAATCATTTCAGTCGCAATTTGTTTGAATTCAGGCGGTGTAGAATCATGTTCTGAATCTGAACTCTCTATTTGACAACTCATAATGACAATAAATTATACATCATAACCACAAATTTCTATTATTGTTATTTTTGATGCGTCATTTGAAAAACATTTGAGATGTCATTTTGTTTCACACGGTTGTCGTTTCTACATGTGTTGACAAAAAGTATCCGGGTAATGTAATGACAACAGTGTTAAACTAACGAAATTATTGTATATGTATGATAATTATCGTATGATTGGCAACGCTGCATGTCACACATGTTCACAAATCTAGTGCGGAAAGTAAACTTTCCGCCCTAAATCTAGGGCGGAAAGTAAATTTTCCGCTCTAGATTTGCAAACAGTCATTTTCTGACCTAAAAAATGGCCTGTAAAATAGTACTTTCTGTGCATGAGTAATAAAAAATTTAATTCGCAACCGACGGCCGAAAATTAACTAAAAAAATATGGCGTTTGCAGCCACCGCAAATTTATTAGCGAATATTTTCGGAAAAGTTTTCCACGCGATTTCGTTGAGGCACGTGCAATTAAATATCGAGGAAATTGCCGAAAATTATTATTCCGTTCAATCAGATTTATGCTAATGCTTAATTATGTATAATAGAGACACAGCCGGAGTTTAACAGAGAATTAATTGGTTAGATTTATAAGTTGCTATTACTCTACGCCCATTTGTTTTGTGCAAGCTGCGATACACTGTTTACCATTAATTAAATTATCGACACACCATTTATTTATTAACGACTGTATGTTGCAAAATGTCTAAATCAGTCCCGCGCTAGTTTTATAATTAAACGAAAATTTGTGTGAGTGTCAAATTATATGCAAATAGATGGAATTAAATCTATTTAAACAGAAAACGTTATAATTGCGGATACTGTCGGTAATCCGAAGTAAAGAATCGAGTTTGAAGCGAGGAATAAAGAAATAGAGCAAGAAAGAAAAAAACTTTCTCGTTACGCGAGATGATTTAATTTGTAGAAACCAGCGAAAAGTTTCCCTCAATCCAATCAACCAAGACAAACTGAGATTTTTCCCGCAACAGATCAGAAAATATAATTCCAATAAATATAAAAATTGAGCATTAACAGGATTTAATAAGCTTATAAGACTTTGTCTAAGTTTATTACTCTTTTTAAAGTTTTGAAAATCTTTGTTGGTATAAAAGTATTTTCTTACATTACATTGTCTAAGTTTGTGTCTGTAACATAAGTCTTTTTCTAGTATTGAAAATCTTTGTTAGTATAAATTGAGGAAATTAAAGGTTGTATTGCAAAACTATTTGTAAGGCACTGAAGTGCTATCGACGTAACTTTCCGTTTCTTTTTCCAATGTCTACTTTCCCGACAACTTCTCAAAACCTTAATTACTTTTAGTCAGAAGCTAAAAAAACTTAAAATTTACGTGAAATATAACCTCTCGTAACACAAATATCAGACAATGACAACTTAATTAAAAATTTTCAATCGACTAGCGATCGACTAGCGATGCTCAAGAGCGACCAGCCAGAACAGCCAGACCTGCCAGACCTGCCAGACCGGCCAGACCAGCCAGACCTGCCAGACCAGCCAGACCGAGGACTAGACAGACAGGACTAGACAGACAGGACTTGACAGACAGGACTAGACAGACAGGACTAGACAGACAGGACTAGACAGACAGGACTAGGCAGACAGGACTAGACAGACAGGACTAGACAGACAGGACTAGACAGACAGGACTAGACAGACAGGACTAGACAGACAGGACTAGACAGACAGGACTAGACAGACAGGACTAGACAGACAGGACTAGACAGACAGGACTAGACAGACAGGACTAGACAGACAGGACTAGACAGACAGGACTAGACAGACAGGACTAGACAGACAGGACTAGACAGACAGGACTAGACAGACAGGACTAGACAGACAGGACTAGACAGACAGGACTAGACAGACAGGACTAGACAGACAGGACTAGACAGACAGGACTAGACAGACAGGACTAGACAGACAGGACTAGACAGACAGGACTAGACAGACAGGACTAGACAGACAGGACTAGACAGACAGGACTAGACAGACAGGACTAGACAGACAGGACTAGACAGACAGGACTGGACAGACAGGACTAGACAGACAGGACTAGAAAGACAGGACTAGAGAGACAGGACTAGACAGACAGGACTAGACAGACAGGACTAGACAGACAGGACTAGACAGACAGGACTAGACAGACAGGTCTAGACAGACAGGACTAGACAGACAGGACTTGACAGACAGGACTAGACAGACAGGACTAGACAGACAGGACTAGACAGACAGGACTAGACAGACAGGACTAGACAGACAGGACTAGACAGACAGGACTAGGCAGACAGGACTAGGCAGACAGGACTAGACAGACAGGACTAGACAGACAGGGCTAGACAGACAGGGCTAGACAGACAGGACTAGACAGACAGGACTATCTACTTTTAACCATATCTACTTTTGTAGGGTTGCCACAAGGAACCATCCTAGCCCCAATATTGTTCTCAATCTACACAGCGGACTTGATAGACTACATTGGTGCTGATTATTGTACTCTGTACGCGGACGATACTAGTGTCATTGTCTCTGGATCTACTTTACTGGAATCTGAGATTGCTGCCCAAGGTATACTACAAAAGTTGCAGCAATGGTTTGCTGCAAACAACCTACTTTTGAATCCACTCAAAACTAAATACATTAGTTTCCGTACCCACAGAAGCAGACACAATGATGATATAGATATATCAATCAACAACAACAGAATTGAAAGAACCGATAATGTAAAGTTCCTTGGTGTATACCTAGAAGAGCATCTTAATTGGAAAATTATGACTGACGAGATCGTTAGAAAAATCAATGGAAAAGTATATCTACTAAGACGCGTGAAAGAATTAATAGTTAAAGACGTGTTACTAAATGTATACCACGCTGAAATCCAAGCGATTCTAGCGTATGGGATAATACTTTGGGGATCGTCACCACACGTGAAAGCAGTGTTTATTGCCCAGAAGAGAATTATTCGGACTCTTTCGGGAATTAAGAATTACAGTTCATGTAAACCGGAATTCATAAAGTTAAATGTTTTAACAGTGCCGTGCTTATATATGTGGGAAGTAGCATGTTACATACACAAAAACAAACAGTTATTGCCTAAAAATGAAGATATCCACAAACTAAATACAAGAAATGCCTCTAATTTAAGGACGATAAGAAACAATCTCACCTTGTCCAGTGGAGCTCCCATGCGCTTAGGAATTATAATTTTCAACAAGTTACCGTCAGAAATAAAAGAAGAAAGAAATTATAAGTTTTTTAGAAAGAAAGTAAAAGACTTTCTCTTAAGGAGCTGTTTTTATTCAATAGAAGATTTCCTGGAGGGTTAAATGTTTTTAATAGCTCTAAATTTAAATTAATTTTAACTTGGCCAATTCCTGGTTGTTATTGTTGTTACTGTTTATTACACTTTAATTTGGTTTAAAACTTTTAGTTATATGAAAACATTGAAAATTATGCTTTTGTTTATTAGCATGATTTAAGAATAAGTTTCAGTTTTGTTATATTCTCGTCTTATATGTACCTGTACATCAAAAGATTCAATAAATATTTGATATTTGATTTGACTAGACAGACAGGACTAGACAGACAGCACTAGACTGACAAGACTAGACTGACAGGACTAGACTGACAGGACTAGACTGACAAGACTAGACTGACAGGACTAGACAGACAAGACTAGGCAGACAGGACTAGGCAGACAGGACTAGACAGACAGGACTAGACAGACAGGGCTAGACAGACAGGGCTAGACAGACAGGGCTAGACAGACAGGACTAGACAGACAGGACTAGACAGACAGGACTAGACAGACAGCACTAGACTGACAAGACTAGACTGACAGGACTAGACTGACAGGACTAGACTGACAAGACTAGACTGACAAGACTAGACTGACAGGACTAGACTGACAGGACTAGACTGACAGGGCTAGACAGACAGGACTAGACATACAGGACTAGACAGACAGGACTAGACAGACAGGACTCCGGGTAGCGGGTAGGTACCCCCTGCGGTCCCTGCAGGGATAGACCTATTTCAGGGAAGCGACCCTGCCCACGCAAGCCTTGGATCTTCTCTCCCACTCATAAATCCCGGGAGGGAACCATGTTCTAACCTAATCCTACCAAAACTGAATTTTTATCCTTCCAATATCCCACCCAGGTCTGTCCCAGATTGGGCGGACTGCACAGAGGGCAACATCCTCTTCACCAAAAAAAGTTCCCTAGTCCCAGCGGCGCGGGCCTAGGTCGGATAAGCTGTTACAAAATGAAAATGAGCTCAGACAAGGATAGGTATACCCCAGAGTAGGGATACCTCAGTGCCGGACGGTGCGGGAGTGTGCGAGCGGGCTCCACGGGAATGTGCGAACCGCCCAGCACTCTTGGCAGGGAACCAGGCCGGAGTGCAGGATACTGAGACAGACAGACCGAGACAGACAGGACTAGACAGACAGGACTAGAGAGACAGGACTAGAGAGACAGGACTTGAGAGACAGGACTAGAGAGACAGGACTAGAGAGACAGGACTAGAGAGACAGGACTAGACAGACAGGACTAGACAGACAGGACTAGACAGACAGGACTAGACAGACAGGACTAGACAGGCAGGACTAGACAGACAGGACTAGACAGACAGGACTAGACAGACAGAACTAGACAGACAGGACTAGACAGACAGGACTAGACAGACCGGACTAGACAGACAGGACTAGACAGACAGGACTAGACAGACAGGACTAGACAGACAGGGCTAGACAGACAGGACTAGACAGACAGGACTAGACAGACAGGACTAGACAGACAGGACTAAACAGATAGGACTCCGGGTAGCGGGTAGGTACCCCCTGCGGTCCCTGCAGAAATAGACCTATTTCAGGGAAGCGACCCTGCCCAGGCAAGCCTTGGTTCTTCTCTCCCACCCATAAATCCCGGGAGGGAACCATGTCCTAACCTAATCCTACCAAAACTGAATTTTTATCCTTCCAATATCCCACCCAGGTCTGTCCCAGATTGGGCGGACTGCACAGAGGGGAACATCCT
Organism: Phosphuga atrata; assembly: GCA_944588485.1. Classification (NCBI taxonomy): domain Eukaryota; kingdom Metazoa; phylum Arthropoda; class Insecta; order Coleoptera; family Silphidae; genus Phosphuga; species Phosphuga atrata. The sequence continues at coordinate 53,338,178 of OX155902.1, forward strand.
CTTCGCCAAAAAAAGTTCCCTAGTCCCAGTAGCGCGGGCCTAGGTCGGATAAGCTGTTACAAAATGAAAATGAGCTCAGACAAGGATAATTCGTTTACGGCGCAGAGGAGTGATACCTCAGTGCCGGTCGGTGCGGGAGTGTGCGAGCGGGCTCCACGGGAGTGTGCGAACCGCCCAGCACTCTTGGCAGGGAACCAGGCCGGAATGCAGGATACTGCTACTGGAGCAGAGAGAGAGAGAGAGAGATTACCTACCGTATTAAAGGCATCTCCTGCGAAAGACGTGATCACAAGCCCCATAAATGTGGGAAGTCTGGATCTGACGTGGAACACAGCAGATTGAATCTCCAGTCCACGAGAGAGAGATGTAACTCGATGGGCGGATTTTATAAAAAGAGGAAAGTTTCGGAGACCACTACCGAACATAAAGAACAGGTGGCAAAAAAGATTGAGTGCCCCATAGCCTTTAACGTAAAGGAAGCTCTGGGCATGATGACTAAATACATGGCTGTCCTGTAAAAGGAAATTGAACTGAACAAAAACACAAAGAAAGAGATCAAGGAAGTTGCTATTAGGATGAGGAGACTGGTAGAAGTCCTGAATAGAGACTTCACCAAAAAATGGCTAGAAGAGCATAGTCTGGTCGCTGTAGATGTCCCAAAATACGACGCGGATGTACAGGTGAAGATGGGCCCGTCCACCTGCGACACAGGCACACAAACAAATCCCTGGAACGTAAGCAGTGAAGCCCTGTCATCGCTAAAAGGAATCTCCACAATCGAAACCTGGAAAACGGTGGAAAAAAAAGAATGGCCCGAGAGCATCTTCAAAATGACGGAGATCAAGGTTGGAAATCCATTGGAAACCGAAGATAACGTGGTCAAAGTGGTGCTAGTTGGAAAAGACGACGCCAATATGGACAGGGGAATCCAGAAACTGTTTCGTGACCGGATCCCCGAGCTAACCAACACCACACAGGGTGTGGAGGTAATAGAGCAGACAACGAAGCTAAGATCAATGAACCCCGACCAGAGCGGCACTAAGAAGTTTATCAAGGTTACCCACAACGACTCTGTGGATGACATCTGGCACAAATTGCTGGCTGTGAAGGTAGAGACCGAGGGTGATGAATGTGTGGCGTTGCACCACATCAAAGCTACCAGTTTGGAAACATTCCGCAAAATGGTGGAATGTATCTTCTTCCATGAGACAGGCACGAGGGTCGTCATATTCACCACCACGGACACACCAACCAACACAACGGTACCAAACAGAGGGGCTAAAAAAACCTACGCACTCGTAGTTAACCAGGTCGGCAAGCAATTCGAAGACATGCTGACCAGCGCCAAAGAAAAACTGAAAGGTATCCCAGCCAGGAGGGCAGTTCGAAGCCTAAAGCGCACCAAGGAGGGAAAACTCCTAATAACTACGGACAGATATGCGATCGCCCTGCAGAAGTTACATCAGGCAATCCAAGGAGGAAACGATAACACCATCAAGGTACATACGGTGGGAGTAGAGCAACATATGGAAACACTCCACATAAGAGGGATGGACGCCCAGACTACCAGATCGGAGGTACTGGATTCCATAAAAAACCAACTCGGCAGCTCGGAGGAGGTGAACCTAAAACTAGCACAACTTAGAGAATATGCAAGAGGGACCCAGACAGTTACCCTAACCATAGAAAAAAGTAAGGCTGAAGCCTTAGCGAAACTCAAAAAAATCAGAGTGGGTCTAGCCAACTGCTCGGTAGAGAAACGGGTAGAGTCGAGAGATGTAACAAATGCTGGTCGTGCGAGCACAGATTAAAAGATTACGTTGCATCGACCGGAGCAAGATGTGTTTCAACGGTGGACCGGAGGGCCACTCATCAAAAGAGTGCAAGGAAAATGAGAGCTGTCCTATCTGCCAAACGACAGGTCATAGAGCGGGAACAGGAAGATGTCCTCCCTTCCGGGAAGCCCTGAAAATAGCCCGTAGACAGTCGTCGCCATCCCCATCGATCAACAAATAATGAAGATTCTACAGATTAACTTAAAGAGAAGTAGATGTGCATTAGACATATTGTTCCAAACAATTCATGACAAAGGCATTGATATCGTAGTGGCAATGGAACCCAACGAAAAACGCATACAAAACGGATCATGGTACACCGATGACATAACAAACGTAGCTATGGAGCAAAGGAGCAAATGGAGCAAACAACATGGAGCAAAGAGTGGCTTCGTCTGGATAGAGACAGGCAACGTTGTTTTATACGGATGCTATATCTCTCCAAATGTTGACCTTCACGTATTCGAAAACTACGTGCAAGAATTAAGCAGAAGTGTGCGGAAAAGGCACAATATTAATATTGCCGGACGGTATTGCAGGACGAGTCTATGAGCGATCATAGACTCGTATATATATATATATATATATATATATATATATATATATATATATATATATATATATATATATATATAGACACCCCCTATGAGATCGTCGCTGAAACGCCAAAACAGAGGTGGTCGCTAAAAAAACTATGCGCTGAAAAGTTCCTAAAAAAGCTCGGAAACATGACGAACGGTGCTGAAACCGATTCACCAGAAACCTTTATCAAAAAAATCAAAAAGGCTGGTAAGATGTCATCTCCCAAACTAACAGGGTTTAGGAGAAAAAAGCCGGCCTACTGGTGGACAGAGAACATCGCCACATTACGTACAAGCTGCTTGAAAGCAAAAAGAATAATGACAAGAGCCAACAAAAAGTCCAGAAGAAATGAGTACGAGCAAAAGAGAGAAGACTACAAACAAGCCAAGAAACTGCTAAAACATGCTATCCTGAAAGCCAAAGACAATCAATGGAGCAGACTCTGCGACGCAGTGGAGGATGACATATGGGGGAATGGATATCGTATAGCAATGAAGCGCCTAAAAGTTTACCAGAAACCACAACTTCTGGAACAGAAACTTAAAATTTCTGAAAAATTATTCCCTCAATGCGATGAACAAGACCAGTATCCGACAGAAAATGCTGCAGGAAAACAATTTACAGAGAAGGAACTACAGGAAGCCCTCAACAAAATGAAAAATAAAAAAGCACCGGGACCGGACTTAATACCCTCAGAAGTAATAAAATTAGTCGCAGCCGAAAACCCAAGGTACGTTCTTGGAGTGATGAACAATCTGCTGACGGAAGGAACATTTCCTCGTATCTGGAAAACGGCAAGACTCGTCCTAATCGAAAAACCAAAAAGGTAGAAAAAGCGGAGACTACCTACCGGCCGATCTGCCTCCTGGACAGTGCTGGAAAGTTACTAGAACAGCTTATATCGAAGCGCCTATTAGCAGAAATAGCAGCTAAAAAGGGCCTCTCCAACAGGCAGTATGGCTTTAGAGAGGGGAGTTCAACTATTCAGGCCGTAAAGAGGGTATACGATATAGCAAGCAGCGAAATGTGTAAAACACAAAAAACGAGGAAGTTGTGTGTCATGGTTACGATTGACATAAAAACGCATTCAATACTGCCAATTGGAACCTTATTAAAAAAGAGCTTATGGCACGAAAAATATCGACTTATCTCCGAAGAATTATAGGTAACTATCTGGCCGACAGAAAGCTAGAGGTGGAGGAAGGTAAAACGTTTCGTGCGGGGTACCTCAAGGCTCAGTCCTGGGCCCCCTTCTCTGGAACCTGCTGTATGACGGCATACTTACCATAGCAATACCCACAGTAATCGAAACAATGGCATTCGCAGACGACCTGTCACTGGTGGCCACAGCTAAAACCGAAGAAGAACTAATCCATAACACAAATGAGGCACTATACAGAATAGCAGAATGGCTAGAAAATAACAAGCTCCAACTCGCTGCAGGCAAAACTGAAGCTGTGATGCTCACTGGCAGAAAAAGGTATGGAGATATTGAGTTCAAGGTAGGCAGCTCATTAATACGTCCACAAAACACCCTGAAGTATCTTGGAGTTGTGTTGGACAAGAACCTAACCTTTGGCCAACCCATAGCATATGTCACCGCAAAAGCACAGAGAGCGACGCTATCTCTCTCCCGACTGATGCCACGAGAAAACGGACCATCAGAAAAAAAACGAAGAATATTGTCCACGGTGGCAGACTCTATAATTCTCTACGCCGCCCCCGTGTGGATGCGAGCGTGCAAATTCAAGGTATATAAAGGAAAACTTCTCAGGGTGCAGAGAACTCTTGCCATTAGAATCTGCAGGAGCTATAGAACGGCGGCGACGGAAACGCTGTTGGTCTTGGCAAGGATGATCCCGCTGGACCTACTTGCCAAAGAAAGAGGGGAGACACATGGCGCCGATGCGGAAAACAAGAGAAGAGCTAGAGAGGTTACCATAGAAAGGTGGCAAGAAAGGTGGGACAAGGTGGACGTGAGCGCCTGGACGCACAAACTTATCCCAAATATCAAAGAATGATACAAGAGGGAGCACGGCGATATAACGTTCCATTTATCGCAAATGCTTACCGGCCATGGATGCTTTGAAAACTATAAGGTTAGAATACCGAAAAGCGAATCACCAATTTGCCTATACTGTAAAGCCGAGGAAGATAATGCAGAACATACGCTCTTCAGATGCCCAAAGTGGTGCGAAATAAGACAGAAAACTGAAAACAAAATTGGCAAAGAACTAACCGCAGAAGACCTAATACCAGAAATGCTAGAAAGCATATACAAATGAAACTGTATCAAAACAATGGTGGACGATATCTTAAAGAAGAAAGAAATGGACGAAAAAGATGCAGTAAATAAACAAGGACGAGTATAACAAAGATGACAAATCACCTGCATGATGTAATACCGCAAGGTGATCCCGTGGCAGTGCGAGTGATATGGAAAGGGAAGGGTTTTTAGTGGGTAGGACCGGTGCTACTATCAAGCCGAGTGAGTCGCACACTCCTCAGGGCATTTTGTTCTGGGGGCTGTATGTAAATGTATTTCCCCCCTTCCCCCCCTTCCAAAAAGAAAGGCAGACAGGACTAGACAGACAGGACTAGACAGACAGGACTAGACAGACAGGACTAGACAGACAGGACTAGACAGACAGGACTAGACAGAAAGGACTAGACAGACAGGACTAGACAGACAGGACTAGACAGACAGGACTAGACAGACAGAACTATACAGATAGGACTAGACAGACAGGACTAGACAGACAGGACAAGACAGACACGACTAGACAGACAAGACTAGACAAAAACGACTAGACAGACAGGACTAGACAGACAAGACTAGGCAGACAAGACTAGACAGACAAGACTAGACAGACCCGACTAGACAGACCAGACTAGACAGACAGGACTAGACAGACAGGACTAGACAGACAGGACTAGACAGACAGGACTCGACAGACAGGACTAGACAGACAGGACTAGACAGACAGGACTAGACAGACAGGACTAGACAGACAGGACTAGACAGACAAGACTAGACAAAAACGACTAGACAGACAGGACTAGACAGACAAGACTAGGCAGACAAGACTAGACAGACAAGACTAGACAGACAAGACTAGACAGACCAGACTAGACAGACAGAACTAGACAGACAGGATTAGACACACAGGACTAGACAGACAGGACTAGACAGACAGGACTAGACAGAAAGGACTAGACAGACAGGACTAGACAGACAGGACTAGACAGACAGAACTAGACAGATAGGACTAGACAGACAGGACTAGACAGACAGGACTAGACAGACAGGACTAGACAGACAAGACTAGACAAAATCAACTAGACAGACAGGACTAGACAGACAAGACTAGGCAGACAAGACTAGACAGACAAGAATAGACAGACCAGACTAGACAGACCAGACTAGACAGACAGGACTAGACAGACAAGACTAGACAGACAAGACTAGACAAGACAAGAGGAGACCTATGGAGATGTCCTAATGACGTGGGCGTCAACCCCAGCTGAATTCCTCGAGATTAAATTTTTCGAACGTTGGGACTATGATAACATCCAAGTCAATGATATGTCACTACAAGATTATTTTGCAGTGAAAGAGAGAAACATCAAGTATTTGTAAGAGGTTCAGCAAGGCCCAAAGCCCAATCGTCGAACGTCTCACCAACTCCTTGATGGTGGACGCAACAACGGAAAGAAATTGATGGCAGTCAGGATTGTCAAACACGCCTTCGAAATTATTCACTTGTTAACTGGCCCACTCTAAGTTTTGGTCTCTGCTACTATTTACTCAGGACTACGTGAAAACTCCACACATATATATATATATATATCGGTAGGGCTGGTACGGTGAGTAGGCAAGCCGTCGACGTGTCCCAATTAGGGGACGATCAACCAAGCCATTTGGTTGTCGTGCACTGATGCCCCTGACGCCGCATTCCGTAACATTTAGACTGTTGCCAAATGTTTAGCTGATGAACTCCTTACATAGTCCACTGACTAGAGTCTGTCTAGACTAGCGGGACTAAACGGGCTAAACGGGCTAGACGGACTAGACGAACTAGACGGACCAGACGGACCAGACGGACCAGACGGACCAGACGGAGCAGACGGACCAGACGGACCAGACGGACCAGACGGACCAGACGGCCCAGACGGACAAGACGGACCAGACGGACCAGACGGACCAGACGGACCAGACGGACCGACGGACCAGACGGACCAGACGGACCAGACGGATCAGACGGACCAGACGGACCAGACGGACAAGACGGACCAGACGGACCAGACGGACTAGACGAACTAAACGGACTAGACGGACTAGACGCACTAGACACACTATACGGACAAGACCCACTAGACAGACACTACTATACAGACAAGATTAAACAGGCTAGACATGACAGAGAAGTCAAACTTGAAGGTAAAATTGATTTGTTCTTCTTTAGCTGTTGTTTGTAATCTAGAGGCAGGATCAGTTAATTTGCAGCTATATTTTATTAGCTCTAATATATAGACAACAATATTAATAAAGTGAAAATGTGACTGTGAAAATGTACTGGGAGTACGTTCGTAAGATTGATTTGTTTTTATGGGAAAGATTTGAAAGAAAAACGATTTATAGAAAGTGTCATTGATAAGGAAACAGCGAGTTAAATTTAAAAAGTTTGCAGTTGTTATGAGGATGTGGCAGCGCTTACCGCAACAATTCATTGCAAGGGGGTTGGGAGAGTCGGGACTGCGAGTTGAAGAGCAAAGTTCGCCGCTTAAACTTTACCTATAAAGCACCATCAAACATCAAAGTAGCCCTATATATATATGAATATAAGTTTCGGCATTTGTCCCTCGGGCGTATAGAACAGATAAATACGCAAATATAACTACATCAGAGAAACCGAGTAACTTGGAATAATTCAAATCGACTCGCCCATAAAATGATTAAATAATTTGAAGCGTTTTGTAATAAGGGTTTAAAGTTCGCAAAGGGTATGCGAGCAACCTGTTCGAAGCCCTAAAGACATTCCGTGCGTCGGTGATCCGATGCCCTATCCGAAATCAAATAATAAATTCCTCCGCCTAAGAGACGCGTATTTTCCGGACTATTGGCTCGGTGATTTAAGATTTTTCCTTGCGTCCCCCGATCGCAAACAACCCTTTTTTATCATTTTATTTGTTAAAAGGGAAAACATCGCGTTACTTTATCAGCACGCCAAATTGAATTTCGCCATTGTTATGAAAATACGAACCGCACCGACAAAAGACTTGTCATTTTTTTTTCCAGCTGATATTGCTGCTACAACCAAATTGCACGCCGTTTTGCAAATACATGGGCTTGTAATTTTTTACGCTGTATCCTGTATACGAATTATTATAACTCTTTTGTGGTCGAAACACCAAACACATTACTGGTAAATTTCAATATTTCTTTATTTTACATCAACCAACCATTTTTTTCTCTGTTATTCAAATATATTTAATTTGTTATAACAAGTTTTCAACAACAAATTATAACAAGTTTTAAATAACAAGTAAACAAGCCGCGGGATATATCCCGCTGCTTCTCTTGCGTCGATTATTGTATTAATTCAAGTTTATTAATTATTGATTATCTCGTGAGTAATATGAAGACTTATATTACATAGACCATAAGTAAGATTTGTAAATTCTAAATTCAGGTTGACATAAAATAAACGTATTTGCTCTAATATTAATTTAAGATACGAGTGTGTGAAGAAGAATGGAGAATACGGGTTTCTTTGAAACCTAGGGTTACCTGTCTTTGGTACTGTTTAACTAGAATCAGAAAGCAAAAATCAAGCTTGGAACGTTGTCTGGTTCAATAAATATTCGCATTTTTGTTGTCCTAAAAATTGACATTTTCAAAATAACAGATGCTAGATGCGCCAACTTGCTCGACGTTGCCATGTTTATCCTATTGTGGATCGAGAGTTTGCGCTGCCGCTCCTATGTGGTCTTGATTTATCCGCCGCTTCGCGATGTGCAACCTAATCTAACCTGGCTTGAACCAACGGTACTTACCACATTATGGATTACCATATTTTGGATCACAATCAAACCATAATCATAATCAAACATAAAAATAATCAAACTATATTTTGGATCACAATTTCTCAATTTTGCTGACAGAAGTAAAAGTGGCAACGCCGAGTTGATTACATAGGATGATGATTACACTTTTTGTGTTGTGACCAAAAATTTAGCAGCCGTTAGGTTTTTTAGGACAAAAAAACACGAGTATTTATTGAACCAATCAATATAGAAGCTTCATTTTTTATTTTCGATTCTAGTTAAACAGTGACAAAAACGATTGACAACAGTTACACCAGGTAAAAATCCGCAACACAATGTTTTAAAAAAACCCGTATTCTCCTTATTACCCATTGTACCTTATGGCTAGGGTATTCGGGCCCTTTTTTAATGGTTTTACAGCCTATCAAAAGACATTCGATTGTCAATAGCGCGATCAATTAATTGCGACAGCTGTTTATCGCACGAGTTAAGACCTTCATCCAAGACCAACACGAGAAGATGTATGCTGAGTCGACATATCCCACGGATGAAAACGCCGAATTGCAAATCCCACGGAAAAAAGTACCAAAGTTGCATTACCACTATAAGAAGTCAACATTATCCCAAACCATATCCATAATTGTAATATAATTTTAGTCGTCAGACTGTTAGTTAATAATTATAATATTTTTTATGTCCATTGTTAATAGAGTGAATCAAATTTCTTTCTTAAATAAAAATTAGCTTTGTTTTTAAAAAACCTTTTGGTAGACACCGACATGTAAATCAATATAGGAAAGACCAAATTTATGATATTCAGCAGACAACCGCACAATGGCACTACCCTAGAACTTAATGGAAGCCAAATTGAACGTGTCTAAGTTCAAATACCTTGGTAGTATTATTACAGAGGATCTAAACCCGGACTGCGAGATAAAGTGCCGAATAGAGATTGCTCGGGCAACTTTTAATAATATGAGATCCTTTCTTTGCAATGACAACCTGAATCTGAAGCTAAGACAACGCATGGTTGAATGCTATGTATGGTCGGTATTGCTGTACGGAGTAGAGACGTGGACTCTGAAGGTCAGGACGATGAACCAACTGGAGGCATTCGAAATGTGGCTTCACAGAAGAATGCTTCGTATTCCGTGGACACAACATGTTACAAACGAGAATGTACTACGAAGAGCAAACATCGAAAGGCAACTTTTGACAACCGTAAAATGCCGAAAGAATCATATCTTGGACATATTTTGAGAGGTGATAAATATCGTCTATTACAGCTCATACTAAAGGGCAAGATTGAGGGGCGCCGTGGAGTTGGAAGAAAGCAACAGTCATGGCTCAGAAATATACGGGACTGGACCGGCAAAAGAAGGGCTGGTGAACTCTTTCGCTTGGCGGAGGACCGTACAGCTTTTGCCATGGTGATCGCCAACGTCAGGGAGACCGGACAAGGCACATGAAAGAAGAAGATTTATACTTGGTCTATTAGAAAAGTATCCGACCTTATTTTTTATTTTGAAAACCTTATGGATTTGAATCAAACGCGTTTGCATAAGCCGACCTTGAACCTTCGTGAGCATGCGTTATTTTTTCCCGCCTGTAGATAGCGTAAGTTGCTGTCGAGCAGTGTTCAAGTGACGTAGTGTGTAGTGTTCTCGTCGGTTTTTCATTGCAAGTAAAAATCACCAAAGAGTACCATAGGGATATCCTACGTCGCCTACGTGATGCTGTGCGGCGCAAGCGACTGGAGTTGTGGTCATCAGAAAATTGGCGACTCCATCACGACAATGCTCCAGCACATTCGTCGCATTTGGTTCACAATTTTTTGGCGAAAAACCAGACTCCTCTGGTTCGACAGGCTCCTTACTCTCCGGATATGGGCCCCTTGCGACTTCTGGCTATTCCCCAAAGTCAAGAGGCCATTGAAAGGAACACGATTTCAGACAAGAGAGGACATTATGGCTTGAACGACAGCCGAGCTAAAGTCGATTCCGAAAGAGGCTTTTTCGGAATGCTTCCAACAATGGCGACACCGCTGGGAGAAGTTTGTGGAGTCCCAAGGAGACTACTTTGAGGGTGATTAGGTTTCCAACGCTCCAGGTATGCAAGTTTTTTTACCGGCTAAAGGTCGGATACTTTTCTAACAGACCACGTACACCCATACCTTACATTTATTAGTTATATTTACCATAGCAAGTAAAAATTAAAAAAATTCAAAGATTATATTGAATATCTAGGTATATGTATGGGAAGTTGTTTAAACTTCAAAGAACGCATGGAGCGTCAAAATTTGCCTCGAGAAAGGAATGGGGCCTGAAAAGATAGTCCATAACAGACATTTACAAAGGAGATTTTGAACCGACACTTTTATATGTTGTTTCAATTTGGCACGAGTCCTGTAAAACTAAAGAAAACATGAAACCTCTATGTACGATTCCTAATGCCAAAGCCTATCGCACTGTATCCACAGAGGCAGCGTTTGTTGTTTCAGACCTTGTTCCATTAGACATTCGAGCAAAGCAAGAAGCATAAACCTCGCAACTCTTTCATCCCTCGGATATTTGCCACCTAAAATACCCCACTTGGTCCTACACCCTTCAAAACTAACTATTTACAAATTCCCCAAAATCTAAAATTGAATAGGATTAGCCTTTGTGGTTTTCAAGTGGATTTCAATTATATATGGAATATACGAGGTTTGTTAGAAAAGTATCCGAACTTATTTTTTATTTTGAAAACCTGATGGATTTGAATCAAGCGCGCTTGCATGAGCTGACCTTGAACCTTTGTGCCCATGCGTGAATTTTTTCCCGCCTGTATATAGCGTCAGTGCTCTCGTCGTTTTTTCAATGCAAGTACAATGACGGAACGACGAAACTGGGCGACAACCAGGTGGAAACCATTCGGAAGATTCAGACGGCTTTCGGTAACGATGCTATGGGCATCACACAGATTAATGAGTGGTACAACCTGTTTAAAGACGGTCGCACATCTGTGGAAAGCGAGCCACGCTCTGGTCGGCCATCAACTTGCTGAAATGACCATATCATTGCCAAAGTGAAAGCTGTGGTGATACGAGACCGTCGTGTGACTATCCGAGAAATTTCGACTGGAGTTGTGATTAGGAAATTGGCGACTCCATCATGACAATGCTCCACCTCATTCTTAGCACTTAGTTCACAATTTTCTGGCGAAAAACCAGACTCTTCTGCTTCGACAGGCTTCTTACTCTCCTGATATGCCCCCTTGCGACTTCTGGCCATTCCCCAAAATCAAGAGGCCATTGAAAGGAACGCGATTTCAGACAAGAGAGGACATTATGGCTGCAACGACAGCCGAGCTAAATTCGATTCCGAAAGAGGTTTTTTCGGAATGCTTCCAACAATGGCGGCACCGCTGGGAGAAGTGTGTCGAGTCCCAAGGAGGCTACTTTGAAGGTGATTAGGTTTTCAACGCTCCAGGTATGCCAGTTTTTTTTTGCCGGCTAAAGGTCGGATACTTTTCTAACAGATCTCGTATAGTTTCTTGTTAATGCAAGATAGCGCAAGACCATTCACTGCTTCGATTGAGGTAAATTGCGGATTACGCTGGGAATCGTCGTATAGGCGACGAGTTGAACCGATAATACAATGCGTATTTCTTAAGTGCGAGTGGGGCAGTGGGTTTAAAAAAATATAGGATGTATACATTGAAAACCCAAAGAATTTGGCCAATTAAGTCTTTTTTCTCTTATTTTTCTATTTTGTTATGAAGATTGAAAAATTTGTAAAGATCGTATATTTTGCGTACGATTTCGAACATTATCGTACATCATATCAGCTCCAAAAAGGTCGTATAAATACGATTTAAATCGTACGGTTGACAAATCTGCTGCGTTGTAAAAATTGTGGCTAATATGGAGAATACGGGTTTCTTTGAAACCTAGGGTTACCTGTCTTTGGCACTGTTTAACTAGAATCAGAAAGCAAAAATCAAGCTTGGAACGTTGTCTGGTTCAATAAATATTCGCATTTTTGTTGTCCTAAAAATTGACATTTTCAAAATAACAGATGCTAGATGCGCCAACTTGCTCGACGTTGCCATGTTTATCCTATTGTGGATCGAGAGTTTGCGCTGCCGCTCCTATGTGGTCTTGATTTATCCGCCGCTTCGCGATGTGCAACCTAATCTAACCTGGCTTGAACCAACGATACTTACCACATTATGGATTACCATATTTTGGATCACAATCAAACCATAATCATAATCAAACATAAAAATAATCAAACTATATTTTGGATCACAATTTCTCAATTTTGCTGACAGAAGTAAAAGTGGCAACGCCGAGTTGATTACATAGGATGATGATTACACTTTTTGTGTTGTGACCAAAAATTTACCAGCCGTTAGGTTTTTTAAGACAAAAAAACACGAGTATTTATTGAACCAATCAATATAGAAGCTTCATTTTTTATTTTCGATTCTAGTTAAACAGTGACAAAAACGATTGACAACAGTTACACCAGGTAAAAGTCTGCAACCCAATGTTTTAAAAAAACCCGTATTCTCCTTATTACCCATTGTACCTTATGGCTAGGGTATTCGGGCCCTATCAAAAGACATTCGATTGTCAATAGCGCGATCAATTAATTGCGACAGCTGTTTATCGCACGAGTTAAGACCTTCATCCAAGACCAACACGAGAAGATGTATGCTGAGTCAACATATCCCACGGATGAAAACGCCGAATTGCAAATCCCACGGAAAAAAGTACCAAAGTTGCATTACCACTATAAGAAGTCAACATTATCCCAAACTATATCCATAATTGTAATATAATTTTAGTCGTCAGACTGTTAGTTAATAATTATAATATTTTTTATGTCCATTGTTAATAGAGTGAATCAAATTTCTTTCTTAAATAAAAATTAGCTTTGTTTTTAAAAAACCTTTTGGTAGACACCGACATGTAAATCAATATAGGAAAGACCAAATTTATGATATTCAGCAGACAACCGCACAATGGCACTACCCTAGAACTTAATGGAAGCCAAATTGAACGTGTCTCTAAGTTCAAATACCTTGGTAGTATTATTACAGAGGATCTAAACCCGGACTGCGAGATAAAGTGCCGAATAGAGATTGCTCGGGCAACTTTTAATAATATGAGATCCTTTCTTTGCAATGACAACCTGAATCTGAAGCTAAGACAACGCATGGTTGAATGCTATGCATGGTCGGTATTGCTGTATGGAGTAGAGACGTGGACTCTGAAGGTCAGGACGATGAACCAACTGGAGGCATTCGAAATGTGGCTTCACAGAAGAATGCTTCGTATTCCGTGGACACAACATGTTATAAACGAGAATGTGCTACGAAGAGCAAACATCGAAAGGCAACTTTTGACGACCGTAAAATGCCGAAAGACATCATATCTTGGACATATTTTGAGAGGTGATAAATATTGTCTATTACAGCTCATACTAAAGGGCAAGATTGAGGGGCGCCGTGGAGTTGTAAGAAAGCGACAGTCGTGGCTCAGAAATATACGGGACTGGACCGGCAAAAGAAGGGCTGGTGAACTCTTTCGCTTGGCGGAGGACCGTACAGCTTTTGCCATGGTGATCGCCAACGTCAGGGAGACCGGACAAGGCACATGAAAGAAGAAGAAGACACCGAAAAATAACTCGCGCATAGAATTAAAAATTGCGTAGCGATTATTAAAAGAATTATGTATAAAAAGTTGTGCTGCGCGATTTAGATAGTTTAATCAGTGTGATTAGAGTCGCAGCGAGAGAAGCACGGCCAAGCCACGATGTTAAGAGTTTTTTGCACGTTTTGTCTCGGCCGGCATGCGATCACGCTCATTTTGTTGATGAGAACTTTCTGCCCATTCTAGACGATCTGCGTTGCAAGGGTTCTCCGCCGAATATCCTTCTTGTCTTAATTCTTTCCCGTTTCCTCCTTTAAATTAGTTGGCGACAGGAGGATCGTTTCAGGAGAGTAGGAAAGGAAGACATTTTGTAACTAGAAGATAAGTGGAAAAACCACCACGATTTGTTGTCCCATATTTTAATTTGTCGTTGTTGAAATCGTTGTCGTTGCAAAACGTCGTTGTTCAATCCTAGGGATTAGGCTATAACTTACTATAACCTAACTATAACCTAATCTAAATTCGGTTAAGTTATATTAAAGCCAGATAAATCAAGGGTAAAACCGGAGAATCCTGCATGTCAGGAGAACGTGCAAGTGGCAAAGTAAATTATTTGATTTATTTTTTCTTATTTTGGATCGAGAGGTCGCGCTAACGCGCGATATATGGTCTGAATTTATTTGATCTAATATTACCCAATCTAACCTTTAAAACGTTGTATTTTTACGTTTGTTCTAATTTCTGCCACGGTTTACATGCACAAAACTCCTAAGTTATTAAATAAGCCAAATCCAGACTGATTCAAAATAAGAAAAAATAATTAAATCTTAATACACGTCAGAAATCGTTTAATAATGAAACTCCATTTGATTCACATTGGACTTTTACACACGATTATAATAATGGCATCCTTCACACGCGATAATGTACTTATTGATTTATTCATTTTGGTGTGCGAGTGGATAAAAATATTTATTTGCATTTTTTTCAGACTTTACTGAAATACTTATTAATTATTTATTTATTCATTACTTATAAATTCGGCCGAGACTCCTCGATTCAAAATAAGAAAAATTAATTAAATCTTAATACACGTCAGAAATCGTTTAATAATGAAACTCCATTTGATTCACATTGGACTTTTACACACGATTATAATAATGACATCCTTCACACGCGATAATGTACTTATTGATGTATTCATTTTGGTGTGCGAATAGTTAAAAATATTTATATGGGTTTTTACTCAAACTTTACTGAATTACTTATTAATTATTTGTTTATTCATTACTTATGAATTCAGCCGAGACTCCTTGATCCAAAATAAGAAAAATCATTTAAATCTTAATACACGTTTGAAATAGTTTAATTATGAAACTTCATTTTACTTACATTGGACTTTTACACACGATTATAATAATGGCATTCTTCACAAACACAAATAAGTACTTATTAATATATTCATTTTGCGAGTGGATAAAAATATTTTATATGAATTGTTTTCAAACTTTGCTGAATTACTTATTAATTATTTATTTATTCATTACTTATGAATTCAGCTAAAAATATTAATATGTTTGAATGAAGTTACTGTCATCAGCTTCATCATCATCATCGTGTAGCCGTCTTTGCAGTCGCCACAGCCGCCAGACCTATGTTCGTCTCCACTAAGTTCTTCCTATGTCTCTCGGTCAAGGTCTCTCTAAATTCTTCCTATGTCTCTCGGTTCTGGGCCGGCATTATCCAATTCCCAGCGATTCTCTTTAGATCATCGTTCCAGCGTGTCGAGGGTTTAGCTCGTGGCACAGTGGTCAGACACAGGCTTTCCTAATAGCAACCGACTTCGGCTTGCCTGAATTTGGTAAACCTTTTATTGTCCATAAGGTTAAAGTCAGGAATGCCAAAGACAGTTCTAAGGCTATGCCACAGACTTTCATAAAAACCACAATATTTTGGCTACCTTTGACAAGTCTTTGGTTATTCATATAAGGTTGGAATTCCAAAGACATGCCTAAGTTAGACCATTCGCTTGAGTCTCCTCGAAACAATCTAGTTTGGAATGTTTTCGGCATGCCATGCTTTGGCTTTCCTAATTAGAGACAAGATTAGAATCTGGCTTGCAAATCTGGCAAATTAGGTCTATTGTGACCTTCTTACGGTTAGTTTAGTAACGCATGCGCATCCGACAAGTTTGAAAGGCGGGAGTATGAAAGTTTCGGGCACATTCACTGGGTAGGTTAGATTAGGTTAGGTTCTTAGAATTACTTTTTAGAATTAATTTTTAGAATTTAGTTAAGTTAGGTTATTAGAATACGAAAGTTTCGGGCACATTCACTGGTTATACGTCAAAAAGTTCGGGCACTTGTTGACGTATAACGTGGCGGAAATTGACACATGCGCACAAAAAAATTTCAGCTATGAAAAAGTCTATTCGGAAGGCCTCATTAGGCCAAAATTGATCTTTCCAATGTTAAATGTTAAAAAGATATTTAATCATCTCTTGAAAATAACAAATACTATAAATCGCTAAACAGTAGACTGAAGTAGACTGAAGAAGTAATAGAAGAATCTTTTCCGTATAATCAAATTGTATCTGTCTAGTTTTTTCCTGTGTATACTTGTTATTTATAGTTTTATCTGTACATAATTTTTGTAAATATAAATCTTATGAAATATGATGAATCGCGTATGAATGCTGAGAAGATATTTGGAGCTCGGGGGTTGAGAGATTATTGCGTCTGAATATAAAATCTGCGGATCATTCCGTATGCGGAGGGTTTGAATGAGCGGCGTGCATTTTTTATAAGGAGCGGGGCGATGCACGTCAAACTGTGGGTTTGAACGAACGTGTTTGAACACGGAGATTCTTCACAGTTCATTGTGCATGTGTCGCACAACCGCACACTGATATATACACATATCAATCCGGAGTCGGGCATACGTATAAATTTCGGTCGCTGTCGCCAACGCGAATCTGTTAAATTTATATTTTATTTCTAACGACTGGGAATTTCACTCGACTCATTTCTGTCCGCATTCCTCCACTTTTATATCACGGTGCGTTCAATTTGTTTTGTTAAACTTTTTATACGAGAAGGAAGACGGAATGACATAAAAATTAATTGAACAAAAAAAATTATGTGCATATTATATAGGGTGTTTTTTTAGAGGTATCGAACTTTGAACTGAAATGAATCTCATCAAAATCATATTAACCGCAATGGTATTGGCTTTATTGGAAAGATAATTTTATGCCATTTCTGCTTAAATATGATTTGGGACTTATAGGCGCCGCGGCTGGTTCGAATAAAGTGGAATCTGGAAATCCAATTTTCGACAATTTTTTCTAGCAGCCATATCGGCAATAACGTGAGGAATGTAGGCTTCCAGCTTATCCAACTTCGTTGATTTATTGTAGCAGAGTAGCGACTTCACATATCTCCACAGAAAGTAGTCCATAGGTGTGATATCACAGTACCGTTGAGGCCAATTCGCTGGTCTGTTACGCGAGATTATGCGGTCAGCGAATGTTTCCAGCAATAAATTGATTGTGTCGGGCGCTGTGTGGCCTGTTGCACCGTCTTGTTGTAACCAGAGCTCCTCCACATTGATGCCATTCAACTGAAGAACGAAAAAGTCAACAATCATGGATCAATAGCGCTCTCCATTGACTGTCACCTGCTGACCGGCATCATCTTTAAAGAAATATGGACCAATGCCTCCCTCCTCGGTCCTATTACCCTCACAAGGATTTGGTAACACTATGCTTCTACCATTTTTTAAGCAATTTTCCACTCCTCTCTGTTCTGGACTAGTTCTGTGGCCTCGTGCAGAGAGAGAGTCCAGTCAAGCTTCTGATTCCGTCTACTCATCTGGTTGAAGATTTTCCTCGTGACCTTCGTCCGTCTGCATCCGAATGCATCCGACCGAATGCATTCGGTCGGATGACGTGCCCGAAATAAAATTCTAAATAAATAAAATTCTGGAGACGTGCCCGAAATACCACACTTTGTTCCGGATTATTCTCTTGGACAGTCTGTCCTTGATTTTTAGTTCTTCTAGGATCGATACATTGGTGCGGTGCTGCGTCCATGATATTCGGAGCATTCGTCGGTAAACCCACATTTCAAATGCATCTATTTTCTTTCTGTCCGCTTGTCTGATCGACCAAGTTTCAGTCGCGTATGATGCAATTGGGAAAATTAAAGTAGAGACTAGCCTGTTTTTGGTAGCTTTACTAATTGACGTGCCCTTCCATATACGTGTCAGTTTAGATGTAGCCGTCCTTGCTATTGCTAGCCGTCGTCTTATTCCGGCTTCGCTACCTCCTGTGTTGGTAATGAGGGAGCCAAGATAAATAAATGTATCCACTACTTCGAAACCGGCTGCCTGTCCGATATGCGGAGAGTTGTTCGTTTTCCGGGCTACTATCATGACTTTGGTTTTACTGATGTTTAGTTTTAATCCGTACTGCTTGTATTTCCCAGCCTTGTGATTATTTCCAGCTCGAGTAGATCTGCCTGCAATATAAGAGTATCATCGGCATATCTCAGGTTACTTATGCGCCTTCCTCCCACTGCATCCCCCCATACCATTCATCGAGTACTTTACGCATGGTGTACTCACTATATATGTTAAATAGGATTAGTGACAGAATACACCCTTGCCTAACCCCTGCTCTAACGTCAAATTTGTTTGAATAAGTTTTATCTTATTTCTTAGTTCCGTATCAGTTGTATTAGGTTAGGTTAGTGCATTAGGTAACTTCAGCATACCGCACAGTGCCGACCAGGGCGGTCTTACTGCTAGCCAGCATTCCCCGCTTGCACCTTCTAGCGAGTGAGAGGAAGCACATTCACGAGCGACAAAAAGAGATGAGAGTAAATGAAGAACCAATACGCAAGGCCAGAGTTAAGAAGGAAGAGCGGGAAAGAACTCTGGAGACATGGAGACATGAGAGTGGCAGGAGGACCCAATGGGGAAATGGTCACGTGAGATCATCCCAGATGTCAATTTATAGTACTCGCGCAGACACGGTGAGGTTGATCACTATGACGCAGGCACTCACAGGTCATGGGTGTTTTGGGACATATTTACACCGCATTAAAAAGGAGATTTCATCGGGGTCTCATCATTGTGACAACGCATTAGACGATGCTTGTCACACACTCACAAATTGCGTAGCTTGGTCCACAGAGAGAACAATTATGGAACAAACTACAGGCAGATGCAGAAAGGGCCGAGACATCGGAAGAACGTTACTGCGAGGCCCTGCAGAGTGGGATGCCGTCCGCCTTTTCGCAAGGGAAGTCTTGACGCAGAAGATCGACGCGGATCGCTTCCGTGAGAGTGAAAGAGTCCTGGATGACTATTGAAAGTTTTTGTTAAAGTAAAGTTGTTGTTATGCAAAATTTTCATGGACAACTAGAAGACAAAGTTTAGGAACTTTCTATTTGTTTTACATAAACATAAAAGTAGTGAAATTCAAAAACTCAAATATAGTGAAACAAACTCGGAAGTTAATTTAAAAGTCAATTGAATGGTGGCTGATCAACTGATAAATACCTCAGAGCCGGTACATAGGGGACAGGGTGAAGTAATGCTCGCGCGGTTCCGCTCTGTCTCAGGTGAAAAGGGGGGTGGTTTTTAGTGGGTAGAACCGGTGCTAACAAGCCGGGTGAGTCCCACACTTCTCGAGGCATGATGGCTCTTTTAGAGGCATGATGGCTCGGGGGTCGTACGTAAAGCTATTTTCCCCTCCTTCCCCCAAAAAAAAAGTTAGGTTAATGCCCATTTCCTCTAAGATTTTCCAGAGGGCATCCCACTTGATGGAGTTGAACGCTTTGGAGTGCCAATGCCTCCACCAGCCCATAAAACACACAATACACACAATAATCGCTTCTGGATTTTCCTCGCACTGAGCCAAAAATGAGCCTCATCGCTGAACAATTTTTTTTTCGTGAAAATCTTGTTTTCGGCCCATTCTCCGAACGGCTTCAGCTATTACATGAGCTGTATCTTGTAAGCTAGTAAACCGAGATCTTTTCGCAAAATCTTCCATAACGTGGATGGGTACAGCTCCAATTGCTGTGCACGATAGCGAATCGATTCATTCGTGTCCTACTCAACACTACGCTCCACAGCTGCAACAACTTCTTCAGTGCGCACTGTACGTCTCTGCGGATGCATATTATCAATCAAACTATGCGTAGTGCGGAAAAGATTTCGGAATTCGGTTTTCCGAATAACTTGCTCGGATGGACGATTATGTCAACCATAAAATGCACGTAGCGCATGGTAAGTTTCGCGAACTGAACCACGACTTTCGAAGTAAATTTGCACAACTTGGAAGTGTTGTTCTGGCGTAAGTCTATTCATGATGAAATGTCAAAACATTCTGAGCAGAAATTAGCTGTCACCCATCAAATTGACTGTCACTAGAAACAGTGTTGCCAGGTCGAAAAGCTAACCTAACCAACTAACATATCCTAACCTTGTCTTAATTTGTCTTGGCTAGTTTACTAGACAAATTTAGCCGGTATACTAAAGTTTTAGATAATCTAATATTGAGCAATCATTGTTAATTCAGTCATGTCTGAACATGTGTTATTTAGTCTTAGCTTAACCATAGTTTTGCTTATTTAAGTTAAGATCGTTGAAATTATTTGCTTTTTAATAAACAAAGTAAAATTAACTAGCAGTAGTAATAAGTAGATATGTGTAAGTTAAATAGTGTAATCGGTTAGATTGTGTAAAACAGAGTCTTTTCATGATTTGACGGCAGTTCATGTATTACACGATATGACTGCCACACATATAGCAGCCACACGTATATTTTTTTATTTATATCTTTTTTATAGGTCTGATCATTAAGACAAGTAGTCTTATACTATCAAATGATTGCACTTCGTCATTCCGTGAATCGTCAAAACGCTAAGTAATTCAGATTCTTTAATCGTAGTTAAATATATTTTCGCCTAAAATCGGTGGTTTTATGAACTATATGATCTGCCGCCAGATCATGAAATGACTGTTTTACACAATCTGACTACTGTGACTCTGTGACTACTATGTGGTTGAATCCCCACCAACACCCAGCTGTACGGGTAGCAGAACATATACGCACCTACCATGGAAGACTAACTAATATGAAAGAAAAAGGCTTTTTATTGTATTATTCATCGTCTTGGATTGGTCCGAGTATTCTACGCAATATCTTCCTCTCAAAGATATCTATTTTGTTGCCACTGGTGTGTTTCAAGTCCCAGGTTTTGCAGCCATATGTGGGTATTGGTCTGACAATTGTTTTGTACATCCTTATTTTTGTATTTCTGTGCACGTGTTTTGATCGGAAGATATGCGCGAGAGCGAAGTATGCTCCCTTTGGCGCTGTGATTTACCGTTTGTCGCTCTTATTTCTGCTTCTTCGCTTCCGTTGTTTTCTAGGGTCACCCCTAGATAGTGGAAGCTGCTGACTTGGTCTAAGTTGTCCTGTGTTGTTATCGCCATTGCCGTTGTTCTTGATTGTGTTAGCACTTTAGTCATTGTTGCGTTAATTTTCAGCCATATATGTCCCTGGCTGCTTCATTCAGGAGGGTGTACGCTTTTTCTTCTGCGGTTTTGGTTCGGCTAATGATGTTGATGTCATCGGCTAGCTGAACAGTTTTGGTAGTGAGTAGGTTGTTTTTGTCGATACCGGATTTTCTGACTCGTTCTGGCGCCAGGTTGAAGAGGGTCGGTGCTAATCCATATCCCTGCTTTAGTTCCTGCGCGCATTGAATTACATCTGTTCAAAGACTGCGGAGCATTACTCCGCAAGAGACAGATGTACATTGGGGCTCACTGCTTGAACACAGAGGAGCTGCAGGCCTTGAATCCCACCCAGATCCTGAAATTCCTAAAGGAATCAGGATTTGAGGAGGCGCTCTAAATGGGTAAGTACACCAACACTTGGAGGAGGAGTGTGGGGTACAATAGATCTATAAAGGTCGCAGTACAAGTCGTCACCACCATATCTATAATCTACAATCTACAATACATTTGGATGCATGCGTTCTTTTCACATGTTGCTTAAGATTATTAAGACTAGACATGTGAGCCTATATTGTACATATTGTACATAAAGGTTCGTCTCGGTAGATTTTTACTTTACTGCATGAATTCTCTAAATCCGCCAGTGCCTGTTAGTAAGCTAACTATCTGCTTCGTGTGAGCTTTGTTTACTTTTAACAGGTCCTTTGCTATATTGGGATTAGGTGAGTCTATTAGCTTCCTGCAATGGATTGCTTTATCATAGGAGTTCCATCTGAGTTTGTGTTTATTTTTCATCCAATCATTGATGGATGCTCTGGCGCAGGCTTTTGCTATACCTATGCTCGGTTCGGGACCAACTAGTTTCTTGCGGGCACCTTGTTTTGCTAGGTCGTCTGCATGTTCGTTTCCCTCTATACCACTATGCCCGCGAACCCAGATGATTTTTACTGTGTTCTGTTGGCCTAGTGTATGTAGTATTTCTTTGCATTCTTTTATGATTCTTGATTTTGTACTGCAGGCCTCTAGTGCTTTTAGCGCTGCTTGACTATCAGATATAAAATAAATGTTTCTGTTCCGATATTTTTGTCTGTGGCATTCAGTAGCACCCAATAGTAATGCGTGTACTTCTGCTTGGAATATCGTGCAGTGTTCGCCTAGGCTGGCTGATTCCCTAATTTTGGGATGTTTGCTGTACAGGCCCGATCCGGCCCTTCCTTCAAACATTGAACCATACGTGTAAAAGATTATGTTCTTGTTCGTAGGGGTGGGAAGCTGGTCCGGTTTCCAGCTTGGATCTATGTGTACGGTGAATGATTTTTCGAAATGGAATGACTTGTTGGTACTGTCGGTTCTCATTTCCATCAACGGTATTCTGACTGCCGTCATGATTTTCGTATGCCCGATCCTACTGGCTGCGATCCATTGACCCGCGCATTGTAGTCGGTATGCCGCCATTCTTGCTTCTCCTTTTAGAAAGATGTCTAATGGCGGTGTATCTAGTATCACGTCTAATGCTAATCCAGAGGTAGTTCTAAAGGGTCCTGTGGTGCATAGATTCGCTAGATGTTGTATCCTGCTTAATTTTGCAACAGCAGTTGATTGTTGTTGTTTAGGCCACCAGGTTACTATGCTGTAGGTTAGTATTGGTCGAAGTATAGTTTTGTATAGCCAGTGAGTCAGTTCCGGTTTGAGACCCCATGTGCTACCTATGGCTCGTTTACTTATCATCAGCGTTTGTTTGCATCTGGAGATTGTCTTGTTCATGTGGGGATTCCATGTTAGTTTGGAATCTAGTGTAAGTCCTAGGTATTTGACTTCGTTGCTCCATTGAACAGGTTTCCCAAATATTGAGATATTGGTTTGGTTTGTGATTTTCTTCCTATTTGTGAAAGGGATCAGGGTGGCTTTCGCAGGGTTGATTCTTAGGTCTCCTGTCGAACACCAGGTCTCTGTAATATTCAAGGCTGCCTTCATGATTTCTTCAACCGTTCTTTGGTGTTTACCTTGAATCAGTATGACGATATCATCGGCATATCCTTGAGTGAAGAACCCTCTTTTGTTAAGGGTGATTAGTAGCTCGTCGACTGTTAGGCACCACAAAAGTGGTGACAGTACGCCGCCTTGGGGGCAACCTCTTGTTGTTGACATGGTTATCTCTTCTTCCAGTAGTTTAACTTTTACAGTTCTGCTGTTAAGCATCGACATGGTCCATCTGGTCGTAGTGTTATCTACGTGGTGATTGACCATTGCGTTTTCTATTGAGATGTAAGATGTGTTATCGAAGGCTCATTCTATATCTAAGAAAGCACCTAGGGCAACTTCTTTGTTCTCCAAAGTTTTCTCAATTTTACTTACTAACTGGTGTAACGCTGTTTCGCATGACTTTCCTGTTTGGTAAGCGTGTTGGTATGTATGAAGCGGAGATCTAATCAGCGCTTCTTCTCTCCAATGTCTGTCTATCAGTCTTTCTAAGGTTTTTAGAAAGAATGATGTCAGGCTGATTGGTCTATAGGATTTAGCTTCGGCATAGCTAGATTTGCCTGGTTTTGGGATAAATACCACTCTTGTCTCTCTCCAGGTTAATGGAATGTCCTATGTCCTAGTGCTAGACTTGCTCTAAATAGGTCCTTAAGAGGGTGGAGTATGGTATTCATGCCTTTCTGAAGCATTATTGGATATATGCTATCTGTTCCAGGAGATTTGTAGGGGCTGAAGAGTTTGATTGCCCATTTAATTCTCTCTGTTGTGATAATTCTTTTTGCCACATTCCAGTCATCTCTGGTTGCCGTATGGCTTGAGTGGAAAGGAGTGTGGTTTTCAGCAGCCCCTGGAAAATGCGTGCCTACAAGATGTAGCAGTGTTTCACGTTCATTTGCTGTGAAGTTCCCGTCTGCTTTTTTGAGGGTGCCGACGGGATTCGAAGCTTGCTTTGAGAGAATTTTATGGAGCCTCGCTGTGGAATGCGTCGTCTCTATCTCTTGGCAATATTTTTTCCAAGCTTCTGTTTTGGCAGTCGTGATTTTGTTACTATAGTCTGTGAGGGCTCTATGATAGCTGTCCCAGACTTTGGTTCTTCTAGATCTGTTGAAAAGGCTTCTGACTTCTCGCCTGGTCTTTTCGAGATCCTTGTTCCACCATTGTGGTTGTTTTTTACCTCTTTGCTCACTTGGTTTTGATTGAGGACAGCAGCTTTTATAAGAGTCAACCATTGCCTCTTTTAGCTTGTGTGCCTCGTTTAGCCTCGTGCTCCATTGTATTTTTACGGTTGTAATATCTCTAGAACAGAATTCCATTAGAGGAAGAAATTTCAAATTTTTCCTCACTAGAATGCAAGTTCTGGGATTCTGATCATTATATATCAGCTTACCTTTAGCATCGCCTAAGCCACAGATTCGCCCCTTGACAATATAGGGCTCTTGGATCATTGCTAAATCGATGTCATCAGCTAGCAGCTTTCTGCAGAGGGCTGCAGTGGCCGCTTTGCTGTGATGTAGGTTAATTTGAACTACTTGAAGGTTCGTCTTTACTAAGCCTGGAGCGGATAGTAAACGTCACCTTGTTGAGCCCGATGTGCGCTACGCAGCCAATCTCTTGAAGAGCTTTCTTTGCTTCTTCATCGATCATGGCTGCGAACGTTCTACCTCCCCCTTCGTTGCTTTTGACGTGGAGGATGTGCCAGTACTCGGTTCTTAGGTCGACCTTTCTTTTGTTCTGCTTTTGCAGGAACTTTAGGATCGCCTCCGGCTTTTGTTTGTCGTACCACTGGGGTACGTTGAACACCACTCGTGCTGAGTTGACTACCTTAGTCCTCTCTTTCACTACTAGTTTTGCGTCTTCCCACGGGAGCAGCTTAGGAACGTGTTCTGTCAGCCAAAGCTGGGTGAACTCGTCCTTGCACGCTACCACGTAGGTTCCAGCTTCATAGTAGTGACTAGTAAAGTGGGGCAAGTTCTCGCTGTCTATATTAAATATAGTTTCTATGAGAGAATCTCTGACTAGGTCGCCTTGCTCTTTGGTCAGTTTTCCTAAAGGGTAGTCAGGTAGGTAAATGGCCATTTTGACAGTGGCCGCAGCCTCTGCGAAATCGAGGTTTCTGGAGGTACTTGCCACTGCCTTCGATGACCTATCTGCCGTTCTTTGACGCTTGTTTTCAGTCGCCGGAGAAGGAGTAGCATCTGAGCGCTGTCTCTTCTTAGGTTGGCTTTGATGT
This sequence comes from Phosphuga atrata, assembly GCA_944588485.1. NCBI lineage: Eukaryota > Metazoa > Arthropoda > Insecta > Coleoptera > Silphidae > Phosphuga > Phosphuga atrata. The sequence goes on from OX155902.1 coordinate 53,364,027, forward strand.
GGGCCTACTGAGACTGTGGTTTTCTTAACCTGGTCAGAGTCGGCATGCTTTTTGGCTAAGTGCTTCTTTCTCTTGAAGTTTGGGTCATATTTGACTCCTTTAGCCTCGCAGAGCTTTTTGTTGTGCTCTCTGCGTTCTTTCGCATTCAGCTTTACTCTCTTCAGGGACATGTTGCCGATCTTCGTCGTCATGTCCTCTTCGGAGTATTTGCTGCTTCCTTGGCTTTCCTTGGCAGTAGACTGTCCTTGACTTGAAGTCTGGACTGTCAGCTGCTCGGACGTGCCAGGTGCTGGTTTTAGGGTCTCGGCCGTCTTCGTCTGAGCGTCAACGGTCGGTTGAGGGGAAGACTCCGTCATGGCAGTGTCTTCACCCTGTGATTTTGTTTTTGTTTTAGATTCCATACGATATTGGTTTTCTGTAAACAATAAAAGGGTTTGGCTAATTACTGCTGGAGGTCGCCTGGTATCCAGTAGGCTCCGTTATGACGCATTATTGGCCCCTGCGCCTACACCTGCTGGTGCACTGATAAGCACGGGTCGCTTAACACCTTCGTTTTGGGGACGGGTAGAAGTTGGAATAGATAGGATAGATTTTTGCTCTCTGACTCTCAATATCAAAGTATTGATAGCTTCGAGAGCTTGAAGGACCAAGAGTTAGCCAAGGTAGGCTGATAGTTCAAAGAGTGAAAGTGATTCTATTGAAGGGAGACTGTTCACTGCTAAAGGATGTGAAGAGTCCCAGAGCGATTAGCAATTGACCTTCGTCTCGCATCCCCTTGGCGCCCATCCATTGATTTTCAACGGATGGACACCCCGGGGAGTCTCATTGACTGTTGGCCAACTGGGCCCCCACACCACGTCAAGGTTCACTCCCGCGTAGGGGAACTTTAGGCAAACGTAGTTTGCATTCATAAATCAACTTCTGTTCTCCAAGTTTTTATTGGAATATAAAGTAATCACTCAAGTGCGGCCAAGGATTTGAATCAGCTTCACTTTCGTAGTGTTTCGAAGTAGTAGTGTTCTTGATGTACACTTGTAAATGTTACACCATAAGTTATTTCCAGCAATAACCAACACAAACGAAAAAGATAAATATATGAAGATTGATCAAATATAAATTAAGTCGGTTAAAAATGACGCAAACGCTAAAAAAGTCAGGTTATAATAACTTGTATTCACTCGCATGGTGCAAATAATCAACAGGGTCACTTTATTTTTCTCGACTCTGTAGTTTCTCGGTTATGGATTTTTCCTTTTTTGAGCGTGGCGCTTAATTCAAACAAAAAATGACAACATGTCAACAAACAATCAATGTAACGGACTAAAGTTAACGGAAGTTCAATTTTACGAAAGTTAACAAGAGCATTAACATTTTCTTGAATTAACTTTAAAGATAATCAGTTAAGCATTTTGTGCTTAAAAAAAAACTTCGTTAACGGTTAACGGATTAACGAGTTAATGCCCACCTATGGTAATAATGTGTAACCTCAACATAGGTTAAGAACATGACGAGCGGTAACAATACTGCTATAGCAGTTATAGGTTATATTGAAGGAGCAGAGAGTTACTTCCATAAATACAATAGATGGCGATAATAAAATATATATATATATATATATATATATATATATATATAACATTAGAACAGTGTTTCCCAAATAGTGGTACGTAATAATGTGTAATAATGTGAATGATTGGAAAGGGGTACGAAACGATTTTCCAAAATATTCATTTTTTTATGTGTGCCAAAGTGTATATAAGATGAAAATAGTATATTGTGCAACTAGAGCGGTAAGTTGTCAATTGCCCGCGAGAGCAAAATTGGGCTCACGAACGAAGTGAGAGTTCTCGTTTTTCGCAATTGACAATACCGCACGAGTTGCAGATAATATTTTTTATTACTCATGCTAGGGGACGTATCTTACAAGATTGGGGTCCATCCAAAAAAAACAAAGTAAAAATGAAAAATTTGATTTTTCAATTGTCTCCGATGCACACTGGGACGGATTACGAATTTACGGCGACAAAAATAGAATTTTACAATGTCTCACAATTAAGCAAAACCACTTAAAATGTATTGTTAGATAACCCATCCATAATACTATAAACACATAAAAGCGAAAAACCAATTCCATTGGTTGTGGGAACGTGTTAAACATCGCTCTTGTCCCTTAGGCACCAAAAAGGGATTCTTTTGAAGAATTTAGTCTGTTTTGTGTTTGTGTTAAAAAATTGTAAACTTTTTAAATATGGAGAATATTCAAGTATATATTTACATGTAATAATATCAAATTTTTAGAAAGTTTTCAATTGTTGAAAGTTGATCAATACGGTTAAAGAAAAAAGTTTTGTTAACGACTATCGTAAATTAAATGTTTTTTGTAATAAACTGCAATACATTGATTTTTAAAAAAAGTTCCGCATAGTTCCATTAAATTAATTATTTTGTAAATCAAAACAAACATTGACAATTCTATAAAAGCGAGAATCCCGTCCACATCGTTCCACCTTACTAAGACTAATTTTTTATTAGAATCATCAGAATGTCATCATAAGGTAATATGTGCGACAAAAAATTTAAATGAACTGGATTTTATTTTTGTCGCCATAAATTCGTAATCCGTCCCAGTGTGCGGTGGTGTGAATTCGTCATAAGAACTCTCCTCAGTCTCCGGTATCACCATAGAATTTACACTCATTTTAAAACGTTTTCATTAATTTTTATTTTGTAATGAAAATAAATGTCACTTTCACGTCACTTTTTTAATATTATGGTTTTGATTGTGTTTATTTTATTTATTCAATTGTTTTTAAGTAACTTATCGATTTTTATTGAATATTAGCGTGCGCGAAGCATAATTTGAATTTGAATTGATAAACGGCCATTTGTAGCACCCAAAAACGGGTGCCAAAATAGTACTTATACCGCATGAGTAATACAAATAACAATATTTAAATTACATACAAAAATAGTGCATCAAACTTTTATTAAAGTGCAATTACTTGTTATAAAGTGTTTGAGATCTAAAAATAATTCCGCTTCATCTTTGATAATTAATTAATACAATACAACCAATAGATTATTTTACTAACTGCTCACGATAAAATGATTACAGATTGTTTTTACGTATGTAAAGACAAGTGAAGAAACAAATTGAACTCATAAGAATAACATTTTTCCTAAGATTTGTAATAATTTTGATGCGATATTGGTTAATATGCGTTAAAAGGCACGAGCCATTCTGCGTCTCCGTGACACAATTGAAACTAACGGAAATTAACATAAAACCTCCAGTGGCGTGTACAAAACGCCACCGAAGCTACAGATTTCAACAAAATGGATGGTTAGATTATGGTTAGATTAGGTTATATTAGGTTATATTAGGAGAGGATCAATCAGATCACATATCGCGCGGCAGCGCGACCTCTCGATCCGAAATAAGAAAAAAAAATTCATTGGTTTAAACAATTTTTATATACCATCAACATTTTTTTTCGTATGCCTTTGTGTTTTGCCCGCAATGCGCATGCGCATAATGCGTACAGTGGGTTGCCCATACATCTCATGCCTCTTAACGCAGATTAACAAAACAATTAAATAGAGCGTGTTTCAGATGTTCTTAATTTTATTTGCATGAAATTTCCCGTTTGAATTTTGTAGGGACACAAATTAGTGACCCGTTATTATTTACCTTAACAAGTCACGTTTAATTCCTTGGATGCGGATCAATAATATAGTGGTTTTTTCACTAATGAAATAAAAATTTTATTTCGCTAGTGAAATAAAAGCATAGCAACGCATCAAAATAATTCACTTGTGGGCTCCGTAAACACAACCCTAAATGTTGACTTCGCTGATGTTCTTTTTTATATCCTCAATCAAAAAACTTACACATTTTTGGTATAAATGTCTATCTAAATATCTGTCTATCTAAATTAGTTAGTATAAATTACACATTTTTAGTATAAATGTCTTAATTTCCGCGGGAATAATCTTTAAGCAATTGCGTCACCATTTAACAATTCTTAGGATGTATCCATTTATGATTAATAAAACACAAATTAATTAAACACTAAACAAGATTTTGACGTACGAATCAACAATTTTGTCGTTGTTATGACAACAATACAATAATGGGCGGACGACTTCGATGCTTGTCCTAAAAAAACAAATTGGAACATTTCTTTGAATTTACCTTGTTAAATGAAAGCAAAATTAATTAAAAGTTTGTATGCACTAGCGAATAAAATTCAGCTTTTACTCGCGAATTTAAATCTCGCCAAACCTTCATTTTATCCGCTTGTATAATAAATAATTATATTTTTATATCTGAAACCCCAGTCTGGAGACTGTATATTACGTAAAAAAGACAGTTGTTATTTTTAAATATATCTCAGAAATTTTCTACAAAGGGGTACGAAGTGTTAAAAAATATTTGAAAGGGGTACATAGATAGAAAGTTTGGGAAACACTGCATTAGAAAGACCAAGGGTCAAACAAAGTTACATCAAAGGTAATCTTAAAATATTGAGATAAAAAGTTTACTAGAGCTTCATTTTAATATTTGTGATGTAGATTCATAATGCAGATTCAATGTTTGTGATGATAGTTCGTTCGGTACCGGGCTAGTTAATGTGGAGGTGCCGGGTAAATATTTATAAGAGCGTGGGATATAAAGCGAGATAGTGAGAATAAAAAGTCGGAGTTTAAGGGGGTTGGGGGAAATTTAAAATAGAATATTAAATGAGATTTCATGGGTTTACTCTCCGTACGTATAAATAGAGAGACAATCTGTTTAAATTCTGCTTTAGTGTCGCCTGGGGGGGGGGCTGGAAATTGGGAAGGATGGGGCACGCTACACACTTGCCTTTGTCTCCCTAGCCAAAACGGCAACGAAAAAACGAATCTGTATAAACACGCGTGCAACACGACTGCAATAAAAATATTCCGGTTGTTTTTTGACATCGTTTACGGCATTCCCTAGCGTACGAAAAATTGAAATATTATGTATATTTTTATTTATATATTTATTCCACGCCAGAAGAAAAAAATGCAGGAAAATATTACGAAAAGATTCATATGCGCGTTATCTTAAAAATATACCTACAACTTTCTAACGTTACTTTAAGTCAAGTATTCCAGATATGAGATTACACAACCAAATTTTGACAGACAGGTCTTTTTTATTAAGCAAAAGGATAAACATTTTCTTAAGACCACGGTTAATCTCGAGGAGTGTCCTTTATATATGTTTCTTGTTACTCCTTGGAGGAACATAGAGCCTCAACAAATATCCGCCAACGAGTCCGGTTCTTCGCCAGCGCCTTTACCTCCAGCCATGTTTTCTTCTGAGTCGCAATCTCATCCAGAACTGTTCTTTTCCATGTTTGCGCCTCTAGTCCTCCTCTTCCCTTGGGTGTTCCAGTGGAGAGCGATTTTGTCGATGTTGTGGTGGTCTTGGCGTATTGTATGCCCGATCCACCCCATTTTCTGGCAGTGATGTTGTCTACGGCGATCTTCTATTGATGTGTTACAGTTCTTAGTTGGAGATCTAGCCAGGTCAGTAGACACCTATGATTCTTCGCAGGAGTTTGTTAACTGCCAGTTTGTCTTCAAGATATTTGGACATTTTCCAGGTTTCGCAACCATAGAGAATTCTTTATCACAAAATCGAATATCCAAATTATATATTTATTTATCATTATATTTGAATTTAAATGTATTGAAGTAAATTTAAATGTATTATTATTATAATACAATAAAACCATAAATTGAATATACGTGGTCTGTTAGAAAAGTATCGGACCTTATTTTTTATTTTGAAAACCTTATGAATTTGAATCAAGCGCGTTTGCATGAGCCGACCTTGAACCTTCGTGCGCACGCTTGAATTTTTTCCCGCCTGTAGATAGCGTCAGTTGCTGTCGAGCAGTGTTCGAGTGACGTAGTGTGTAGTGCTCTCGTCGGTTTTTCAATGCAAGAAAAAGGACGAAGTGAAATGAGGGATGTCCTACGTCCTACGGATGGTAAACGACTGGAGTTGTGGTCATCAGGAAATTGGCGACTCCATCACGACAATGGTCCAGCATATTCTTCGCACTTTTTTTTCATTTCACATTTTTTCACATTTTCTTTTTTCTTTTTCTTAGTTCACTTTCTTAATTCACATTTTTTTGACGAGAAACCAAACTCCTCTGGTTCGACAGGCTCCTTACTCTCCTGATATGCCCCCCTGCGACTTCGGGCTATTCCCCAAAGTCAAGAGGCCATTGAAAGGAACGCGATATCAGACAAGAGAGGACATTATGGCTGCAACGACAGCCGAGCTAAAGTCAATTACGAAAGAGGCTTTTTCGGAATGCTTCCAACAATGACGGCACCGCTGGGAGAAATGTGTGGAGTCCCAAGGAGACTACTTTGAGGGTGATTAGGTTTCCAACGCTCCGTGTATGCCAGTTTTTTTTTACCGGCTAAAGGTCGCATACTTTTCTAACAGACCACGTATGCAGTTTTCACTATTTTGCAGCTCAGACATTCCATACTCGTGTAACGTTATTATTTCCTGTATACAAAATTTGATGGCTACGGTATTTAATATCGCGGTTACAAAAATGCTGACTACGATATTAAATTATTTCGCATCTCTCTCATTTACTCTTCAATTTAATCGGGTAAGCGATTTTACCACCATGTGCAAAATTTCAAGGTCAATTTTATTACTTACGCGTTTACTACTTACTTTACGCCGATTTTACGCGTAAAACAGAGCAATTCCAAGAATTATTACTCAAGATCAAACAAGTTTAAGAAATTTTTTACACACAGGAAATTATTCAGAGAAATATCACGGGTTAGAAATTTTTTACACACAGGAATTTATAATATCACAGGTAATATGCTCATCTGTGGGAATTTTGTCTTTTTTTCCTTGTCACACACTTTTAAAACATCTTGCATCTATCCATTTCTTGACTCCTTTTCACACCCATTTACTATTATGGAAAAGTTTACCCACCCCCGCGCCCAATTTTTAATTATCTATATGCAACCAACTATACATCTCCGATGACATGGTAGAATTTCCTCCTACCTTCTTTTCAACACACCCTTCACCATCATCCTTCTCAAGGTCAAATATCGATTGCCTCACTCCTCCCTCAAGGTCAAATATCGATTGCCTCACTCCTCCCTCAAGGTCAAAAGCCACACTCCTCGTTCAAGATCAAAGATCAATGACCTCACTCCTACCTCAGGGTCACTCCTTCAGGTAAAGGTCAGATGAAAGCCAGGTCAATGTCAAGTCAAGGTCATGTCAAGGTCATCTCAAGATCCTGTCAAGAGCATGTTTTTAGGTCAAGGTCAGAGGCTGTTCCAGAAGGAACTAGCTTTCCCTACTAGAGGGATTTGATATTTGATTGGAAGAAACGGATCTTAGTAGTTTTCGAGTACTGCCTGGAGTCCCATCCCGGTCTGAATGCTTGCTGGGCTTTCCTAATTCGCATCTGGATGTCCCATTCCGTACCACCGGCTTCAGTTATCAAACTCCCTAGATAGGTAAACGTCTGCTCGTTCTCAATTGGGCAATCATTTATCGAAAATACCATCTTCTTCTTTGTATTTATCTGCATGGACTTGGTTTTAGCGACGTTGATTTTCAAACCAATCCTTTCTGCTACCGTTGAGAGTGCCGGGAGGTTTTCCTGGACGTCCTGGTAATTATGCCCTAGCAGACATATATCGTCCTCTAAGTAACTGAGCTGTGAGTTTAAAGCCCATCGTATACCTTTAGAGTTATTAATTTTCTCCAGGACGTGGTCTAGAGCTATGTTGAAAAGCAGGGGCGATAGCACGCATCCCTGTCTTACTCCAGTTTTTATGAGGGAATTTTCACTATCTCTCCCTTCATGAGATGCACAATAGTTAGCTTTGTTGTACAGCGCCTTTGTTATGGCGATTAGGTCTTTTGGGAGGTTTTTGGTTCCTAGGACCACCCATAGCGCATCATGCGATATACTGTTAAAAGCCCGAGCAAAATCAACAAGGATAAGTAGGGAGTTAAGCCCGTTTGATTGTTCCACAATAATTCTGATCGTGTTGATGTGGTCAATGCACGACTTTGCTGTTCTATAACCAGCTTGGTTGGCCCTTAGGTCTATTTTCTTTGACATTCTAGTTTGAGTGATGCCTGCTAGGATTTTGTTTAGAACGTTTAATATTGTTATGCCCCTCCAGTTATGTATGACTGTTGAAACGCCCTTCTTGGGTAGTTTGATCATTCTTCCCTCTTTTATACCTTCCTCTGAAACCCTCTTCTTGGACATTAACAGGGCTTTTGGCAGTGATTGGCATGCCGGCCTTCTGTACAAAATGTCTTTAATTAGTGTCCCTCCTCACCTACTCCATATAATCAAAAGTTGCCTTTGTAAGAGATCTGTAATGGAACGCCTAAGCTGCTCATGCGTCGGGTTTCCCTCTAAGAGTTGGTAGCCCATATCAACGAGATGTTCTCCATTATTATTAGATATACATTAGTGTTAAGTCATATTAAATAACTTTGTAAATATAAAACATATTAATAATAGTTGTTTATAATACAAATTATATTATTATATTATAACCACATGGTGCCCAAACCAAGTTAAAATGTCGGAAGATAGTGCAAATATAAAACCGCCGAAATATTTTGTTAAAACGATAGAAAACATCGCAGAAGCATGGAAACTGTGGCTAAAACAGTGGGAGTGGTACGCCGTTGCAACTAACTTAAGCAAGAAGAAAGCAAAAGTACAGGTTGCAATTTTCATGACATTGGTCCAGACGCTGCTGTCATCTTTAATACATTTAACTTATCTGTAACTGAGTCCCAGTCACTCGAAATTATTAAAAAGTAAATTTAAAAACTACTTTAGACCGAGAAATAATGAAACCTATGAAAGATATGTTCAACCTCATGACCCAAGAAAGTGGACAATATTTTGATTAATTTCTTACTAATCTCAAAACCAAAGTTAAAAATTGTGGTTATGGAATTCTTGAAGACAGCATAATTCGGGATAAAATAGTAATCGGCATAGAAAGTGACACTACAAGGGAAAAACTCCTGGCTGAACAGTGTAACAGGCCACTCAGTGTAACAGGTTCAACAACAAGTGAAAAATATGAAGAATACAGCATCAGTAGAAACAGTTACTAATAAAATGATTATATTAATAATAGTGATAAAGATAGACAGGGTAAAAAAGAAAAAAGTGAATTCGAAGAAAGAGAATTTAACTGTGGAAGATGTGGTACGAGACATGGAGTTAGGGCATGCCCAGCATTTGGAAAAACATGTGGGATATGCCATAGAAGACATCACTTCACTAAGTACTGTAAAAGAAATGAAACAAGAAATGTACATACACTGGAAGAAGGGAAGGAAATAAGTGATGCAGATTACTATGTCTGTGAAATAGGAAAGGACACAGGTCACGAAAAGGACTGGTTTGAGACAAGCAAGTTGTTGAGCAAGCTTGTCAGGAATTCACGTAAAATTTAAACTTGATTCAGGTAGCCAATGCAACGTATTAAGTAAAAGTATAGCAGATAAAACTAGAGCCAACACAAAGCAGTCCACTACCAGGTATTTGATGTCATTTTCTAACCACAAAATGCCTGTATTAGGAGAGGCATGGATCGCAACACAAATTAAAAATAAAAAGTTAGCCGTCAAATACATAATAGTAGAGAAGGAAGTTACACCAATACTCGGCAAAACAAGCTGTGTAAACCTCAACTTAGTGAGACGAGTTGAAGAATTGTCAAAGAAAAACGAAGAACTTTTTTATGGAATTGGATGCCTGAAACAATTTAAATGCGATATAGACCTGATAGACAACCCTCTGCTGCCGATATGCCCACCAAGAAAGGTACCACATATAATCAGAGATCAAGTAAAAAAAGAACTGGAGAGTATGGTCGAACAAAAAAAATAAAAGCAGTCACAGAACCAACACCAGCAGTCACCCATGGTAGTAGTAAGAAAAAATGGAAAAATACGATTGTGCTTAGATCCATCAGATATGAATAAAAACTTAAGAAGAAGGCACTACCCTCTAAACACGGTTGAAGAAATAACTTCAAGAATACACAGATCAAAATGGTTCACTTTATTAGATTGCAAAAGAGGTTTTTGGCAGCCTAAAGTCACAAAAAGAACATCAGAATATTTAACATTCAGCACGCTATTTGGAAGATACTCTTGCGTTAGAATGCCATTTGGTTTAGCATATGCACCTGAAGTGTTTCAACAAGTCATGAGCTCACTCCTCACGGACAAACACAGAGGTATCAATGGATGATATACTTATACTTGCTGAAACACAAGATAAATTAGAAAAAATTAAACAAAAAGTGCTAGATAAATGTCGAAATTCAGGGTTAAAACTAAATAAAGAAAAATGCATATTCAGTTGAATTCTTAGGACATATTGTGACGAACAAAGAATTGAAGCCAGACCCAGAAAAATTAGAAACGATAAATAAAATAAAGAGACCTAAAAATGTAAAACAACTGCAAAGATTCCTTGGATTAGTAACATACCTCGCAAAATTCATGAAAAACATGGGTGATGTAACTAGACCAGTAAGAGTATTACTGAAAAAAGACACAGAATGGTATTGGGACAACGAGCAAGAGGAGGCTTTTTTAAATTTGAAAGAGTTACTGAAAAAGCCTCCCGTTTCGGGATATTATAATCTAAAAGAGGCTATACTACTTTCAGTGGACGCAAGTAGTTATGCCTGCGGTGGAGTATTGATTCAAAAAGGAAAACCTATTGCCTACTGCGTCAAGTCTTTTACCACCACAGAAATAGGATACAGTCAACTGGAAGAAGAAGCAAATGCCATATTGGTAGCTTGTAAAAAATTTCACAGTTACATTTGAGGTTGTAAAAATCTTACCATCGAATCTGACCATATACCTTTATAAACAATATCTAAGAAGTCCCTCGCGGAAGCGCCGCCCGGATTACAAAGAATGTTATATCAAATACTGCCGTATAACCCTCTAAAAATAACCCTATAACCCTATAAAATCATTTATAGAAAAGGCTCAGAGATGTACGTCGCCGATGCACTAAGTAGAGACTGCCAGAATCTAAGCTGCGAAGAAATGTACAATGGAACGCTTCAGATATGTGCCGTTGTTCCATTCACCAAATCACGTAAAGAAGACTTGAAAAGATATACAGAAAATAGCAATGAATTAAAAGAACTGAAAGAAGTAATTTTAAAAGTATGGCCTGACAAAATTGAAGAAGCCAAAGATAACTTAAAATTAAAAAATATTGGACAATAAATTATATAACAAATATTGGACAATAAATTATAAAATATTGGACATATAGACAGAGTATTAATTCCACCATCAATGGTACCGTTAATAATAAAGCACTGCCATCTGAATCACGAAGGTGTACAAGGAACGCTACAATTTGCTAGAGACAACGTTTTCTGGCCTGGAATGACAAAAGACATTACAATATATGTAAGAATTTGCAAAACCTGTAATAAAATTCAGAAAGATAATCCAATGGAGCCTTTGATACAGAGACCACCTAAAAGATCTTGGAGCATTGTCGCATCTGATTTATTCCATTTTCAAGGAAAAGAATATCTACTAATAGCAGATGCTTACTCAGGATTTTTTGACTTCAAACAAGCGGATGTGACAAATAGCACCACTATTATCAAAGTCTTGAAAGCATGGTTTGCTATATTTGGAATTCCAGACACACTTCAAACAGATGGAGGCAGACAGTATAGCAGTCATGAATTCAAAGAATTTAATAAACAATGGCAGTTCGAGCACCGAATTTCAAGTCCACATTTTGCCAGATTCAATGGTTTAGCTGAGAGATATGTACAAGAAATAATCAATATGTACAAGAAATGTTCAGAAAATAGCTCAGATATTTACTTAGCTCTGCTACACCACAGAAATACGCCCAGACTCGACCTAGGATCACCATGTCAACGACTAATGAATAAAAGAACCAAGACTTTATTACCTACCAACGAGAAGTTATTTAAACCAAAAATTGTAAGAAATGTTACTAATAATTTGAAAACATTAAAGAAAAGGAAAGTGCAGATAGGGGAAAAAAGGAAAATGAACAATTTATAATAGGAGAAGATATACTACTACGAATAGATCACAAAAATTGGATTCCAGCCAAGGTGATATACAGGGAGGATATAACAGGGAGCACCCAGATCCTACAATGTCAAAACTAATGAGGGAGCAAATTATCGCAGAAATTCTTGGCATCTTTAACATGTCGCTAGCCCTGGAACCAGACCATCGAACTCGTCAGACAATGAGAAATCCCTCTACAGGTTTTCAGGAGAACTCAGTCGACACTGAGTCAGCGACTGCTCAGCCAATACTACTAATAGATATACTACTACGAATAGATCACAAAAATTGGATTCCAGCCAAGGTGATATACAGGGAGGATATAACAGGGAGCACCCAGATCCTACAATGTCAAAACTAATGAGGGAGCAAATTATCGCAGAAATTCTTGGCATCTTTAACATGTCGCTAGCCCTGGAACCAGACCATCGAACTCGTCAGACAATGAGAAATCCCTCTACAGGTTTTCAGGAGAACTCAGTCGACACTGAGTCAGCGACTGCTCAGCCAATACTACTAATAGATATACTACTACGAATAGATCACAAAAATTGGATTCCAGCCAAGGTGATATACAGGGAGGATATAACAGGGAGCACCCAGATCCTACAATGTCAAAACTAATGAGGGAGCAAATTATCGCAGAAATTCTTGGCATCTTTAACATGTCGCTAGCCCTGGAACCAGACCATCGAACTCGTCAGACAATGAGAAATCCCTCTACAGGTTTTCAGGAGAACTCAGTCGACACTGAGTCAGCGACTGCTCAGCCAATACTACTAATAGATATACTACTACGAATAGATCACAAAAATTGGATTCCAGCCAAGGTGATATACAGGGAGGATATAACAGGGAGCACCCAGATCCTACAATGTCAAAACTAATGAGGGAGCAAATTATCGCAGAAATTCTTGGCATCTTTAACATGTCGCTAGCCCTGGAACCAGACCATCGAACTCGTCAGACAATGAGAAATCCCTCTACAGGTTTTCAGGAGAACTCAGTCGACACTGAGTCAGCGACTGCTCAGCCAATACTACTAATAGATATACTACTACGAATAGATCACAAAAATTGGATTCCAGCCAAGGTGATATACAGGGAGGATATAACAGGGAGCACCCAGATCCTACAATGTCAAAACTAATGAGGGAGCAAATTATCGCAGAAATTCTTGGCATCTTTAACATGTCGCTAGCCCTGGAACCAGACCATCGAACTCGTCAGACAATGAGAAATCCCTCTACAGGTTTTCAGGAGAACTCAGTCGACACTGAGTCAGCGACTGCTCAGCCAATACTACTAATAGATATACTACTACGAATAGATCACAAAAATTGGATTCCAGCCAAGGTGATATACAGGGAGGATATAACAGGGAGCACCCAGATCCTACAATGTCAAAAGTAATGAGGGAGCAAATTATCGCAGAAATTCTTGGCATCTTAAACATGTCGCTAGCTCTGGAACCGGACCATCGAACTCGTCAGACAATGAGCATCCCTCTACAGGTTTTCAGGAGAACCCAGTCGACACTGAGTCAGCGACTGCTCAGCCAATACCGATGCCGATCACGACACCGCCGTCGCCTGCCAGTTACAGATGCGACCGAACCAACCCTGAGTACGACTAGTAGCGGTCGTGTCATTAAGGTACCGTTGCGTTACCGCTGAAAAAGGGGGATGTAGTGGAACGCCCAAGCTGCTCATGCGTCGTGTTTCCCTCCAAACGTTGGTAGCCCTGATCAACGAGATGTTCTCCTTTATTATTAGATATGCATTAGTGTTAAGTCATGTTAAATAACATTGTAAATATAAAACATATTAATAATAGTTTATAATACAAATTATATTATAACCACAAGATCCTTAACAGTAAAAATCAATACTTCCACATATCCCACATATAGCCTTCTGCAGGGTCTTCTTCAAGGCTCTCCGCTCTCCTATATGACAACTTCTGTCACGACATCTATAATTACGACCAACTAGACTATGGATGGCCAAAACGTGGCTCATGCGCCAAAGAAGGCGCGTTGAACGATTACAAATGACGATTCAGTTAGTTCCGTTAGTTCCACTAATAACAGTCTGACGATATTTCAGTTACTATTTCAGGACTTTTGGTTGTCTAATCTCGTCTCTGGAATACTTGACTTAATCTAACTTTAGAAAGTTGAAATGAGCCACGTCTTGGCCATCCATAGTCTAGTTGGCCGTAATTATAGAAGTCGTGACAGAAGATGTTGTATAAGAGAGCGGAGAGCCTTGAAGGAGACCCTGCAGGCTATATGTGGGAGATGTGGAAGTATTGATTTTTACTGTTAAGGATCTCTTGCAAAGGAAACTTTTGAGTAGGTGAGGAGGGACATTAATTGACATTTTGTACAGAAGGCCGGCATGCCAATCACTGCCAAAAGTCTTGTTAATGTGCAGGAAGGGAGTTGTAGAGGAATTTAGTCACCCATATTTACCGTATTATGGGACCTAGCAGGTCAGCGATGCGTTGCGAATCGGATTTAAAAATTTCTGCGGGCACAGAGTCTGTTTCTGGATTTGAGTGTTTTAATTGCGCTCACAATCTGCGCTTTTGTTGGAGCATTTGTGGACTCCTCGCGGTCGGTGTTCGTGGTTGTGATGTTGCGAGTTGGTTCTGAGCTGCTATCTCCCCTCTTACTCAACAGTTCGGCAAAATGTTCCTTCCATCGATTTATTTGGCTGTATTTTTGGATAAGATGTTCGCCGTTTTTTTATCTAACTAGATGGAATCTGCGATTTGATTTGTTTGTTAGCCTTTGCGTGAGCTAACATAGAGATCTCTTGTTCTATTTTGGGTTGCTGCTAACTCAGTTTGCGTTGCTAAATCCCGCGTCCAGGCCATTTTCTCTTCTCTGGCGCTCCTTTTCACCATCAGATTTAATTTTGCGTAATCGTGTTTGGTTACCAGCTTTTGCTCTTCAGTTCTTGCCTGCAGTAGTTCGATGTTTTTAGCTTTAAATTTTTCAATAGCCCAATATTAAAATTGCCCAACTGCTGTCATAGATCCAATCTTTGCGTTTTGACTTTCGTTTCCCGAGCTTATCATTTGCTATTTCTTGAGAACCTTGGCGATTGATTCCCAATTTCTCATAATTTGATGATCAGTTCTATTTGCTAGCTCTTCTCCGAAAATTTACTTGACCCTGGGCGATTTAAGTCTATCCGTATTGAATTTTTAGTGTTCGTCAGTCTTGTGTCTTTGTTCATCACTGGTTTCACTGTGATGCCATTAGACCAGTGGTTCTTAGAGTAATCGCGGCCCCTTCAAATTTTTCGCGCGGCTCATCCTCCCTTTCAAAGAACGTAACGCTCATTAAAATTCATTTTAAATATTATAGTGACAACAAATTTTCACGTGCTATACACATTCGTAATTACAAAAACGTAATTTTTACAGATTTCAATACAGTACAATACGGTACACAATCAATAAAGTAGGTTTGTCCGGCACGTTCAGTAATCCGGTGCTCTGGAAAAATAGGTCTTTTCTTGCCGCTGCGCCGGCTATAAGAAACAGGCTCGCTCGTGCTCTTCCCTCACAACCCTCCTTCTCTATAGGGTAAGTCAGGGAGAGATCGACCACCAGGTGAGACCGACCAGTCGGGATAACTCAAGAACAAAAGTAGAGAGGGATCTGTGCGTGACATATATAGTAAAATTGTTGCAACTTGTTGCAACCAACTTGATATATCAGGCCGCGGCAGCAGCGTGATTTTTGGAAAAAGTATATTCTTCAAAAAAAGTTGTGCATGTTATAAAACTTAAAATACAATCATCAGATATCAGTTTTTCTAGACCGTATACGAGGTTTGTCAAAAAATATGAATTACTACTTTTATTTTTGAAAATAACAACAATTGTTATTAAGAAAAGTTGATGATAATAGATATACCTTTTTACGGTTAAGCGCATGTGCATCCGCCAAGTTTCAAAGGCGGGAATATAAAAGTTTCGGGCACACATTTAGTTATACGTCAAAAAGTTCGGGCACTTTTTGACGTGTAACATGGCGGAAATTGACACATGCGCACAAAAAAATGTCAACTATAAAAAGGTGTATTGAAAACTATTGTCAGATATCCTATTATCATATTATCTATCCTATTATTATATTGTCTATCCGAGATATATTATATTATCTATCCGACATAATCTGAATAAAATTAATAATAGACAAGTTTCCCAAATGATGCCGACTTAATTGGACACAATGTATATTAATTTATATTTGATCTTCACGTTTCAAACTCTCGGTTATTATTTTAATTAAGTAATTTAACAAACGCGACTTATATTTTCATTCTGTGTTTTCATAATTGTGTTGTTTCGAGCTGGAAATATTTTTTTGCGCTTGCTTTTCAACTGCTGGTGTTAAGCAGAATGAAATATGGAACTACAAATAAATAATTATTTGTCTAGACATTGCTGTCGCCTACATTTGGCGGGCATCTGCGAACAAAAGATAAATTCTCCAAACTGAATTTAGCATTTAATTTGCACTTATAATACAAACGCTCGCGATATCACTTTACGACTTATTAAATCATACATTTCTCCAATAATAGTTAATTTGTTCAATCCATCTCTTTGCCTAATTTTACTTACTACACAAAAACTGATAGGCAGGACTAGACAGACAACACTGCACAGACAAGACTAGATAGGACTAGAGAGACACGATAAGATAAATAAGACTAGATTGACAAGCCTCGGAGAGACAAGATTAGACAGACTAGACAGAGCAGACGGACTAGACAGACTAGATCATCAGACTAGACAAACAACAATAGGCAAACAAGACTAAACAGACAAGACTAGACAGAGAAGACTAGATAGACAAGACTAGACAGACAAGACTAGACAGACAAGACTAGACAGACAAAACTAGACAGACAAGACTAGACAGACAAGACTGGACAGACAAGACTAGACAGACAAGACTAGACAGACAAGACTAGACAGACAAGACTAGACAGACAAGACTAGACGGACAAGACTAGACAGACAAGACTAGACAGACAAGACTAGACAGACAAGACTAGACAGACAAGACTAGACAGACAAGAATAGACAGACAAGACTAGACAGACAAGACTAGACAGACAAGACTAGACAGACAAGACTAGACAGACAAGACTAGACAGACAAGACTAGACAGACAAGACTAGACAGACAAGACTAGACAGACAAGACTAGACAGACAAGACTAGACAGACAAGACTAGACAGACAAGACTAGACAGACAAGACTAGACAGACAAGACTAGACAGACAAGACTAGACAGACAAGACTAGACAGACAAGACTAGACAGACAAGACTAGACAGACAAGACTAGACAGACAAGACTAGACAGACAAGACTAGACAGACAAGACTAGACAGACAAGACTAGACAGACAAGACTAGATAGACTAGACAGAGAAGACTAGACAGACAAGACTAGACAGAAAAGACTAGACAGACAAGACTAGACAGACAAGACTAGACAGACAAGACTAGACAGACAAGACTAGACAGACAAGACTAGACAGACAAGACTAGACAGACAAGACTAGACAGACAAGACTAGACAGACAAGACTAGACAGACAAGACTAGACAGACAAGACTAGACAGACAAGACTAGACAGACAAGACTAGACAGACAAGACTAGACAGACAAGACTAGACAGACAAGACTAGACAGACAAGACTAGACAGACAAGACTAGACAGACAAGACTAGACAGACAAGACTAGACAGACAAGACTAGACAGACAAGACTAGACAGACAAGACTAGACAGACAAGACTAGACAGACAAGACTAGACAGACAAGACTAGACAGACAAGACTAGACAGACAAGACTAGACAGACAAGACTAGACAGACAAGACTAGACAGACAAGACTAGACAGACAAGACTAGACAGACAAGACTAGACAGACAAGACTAGACAGACAAGACTAGACAGACAAGACTAGACAGACAAGACTAGACAGACAAGACTAGACAGACAAGACTAGACAGACAAGACTAGACAGACAAGACTAGACAGACAAGACTAGACAGACAAGACTAGACAGACAAGACTAGACAGACAAGACTAGACAGACAAGACTAGACAGACAAGACTAGACAGACAAGACTAGACAGACAAGACTAGACAGACAAGACTAGACAGACAAGACTAGACAGACAAGACTAGACAGACAAGACTAGACAGACAAGACTAGACAGACAAGACTAGACAGACAAGACTAGACAGACAAGACTAGACAGACAAGACTAGACAGACAAGACTAGACAGACAAGACTAGACAGACAAGACTAGACAGACAAGACTAGACAGACAAGACTAGACAGACAAGACTAGACAGACAAGACTAGACAGACAAGACTAGACAGACAAGACTAGACAGACAAGACTAGACAGACAAGACTAGACAGACAAGACTAGACAGACAAGACTAGACAGACAAGACTAGACAGACAAGACTAGACAGACAAGACTAGACAGACAAGACTAGACAGACAAGACTAGACAGACAAGACTAGACAGACAAGACTAGACAGACAAGACTAGACAGACAAGACTAGACAGACAAGACTAGACAGACAAGACTAGACAGACAAGACTAGACAGACAAGACTAGACAGACAAGACTAGACAGACAAGACTAGACAGACAAGACTAGACAGACAAGACTAGACAGACAAGACTAGACAGACAAGACTAGACAGACAAGACTAGACAGACAAGACTAGACAGACAAGACTAGACAGACAAGACTAGACAGACAAGACTAGACAGACAAGACTAGACAGACAAGACTAGACAGACAAGACTAGACAGACAAGACTAGACAGACAAGACTAGACAGACAAGACTAGACAGACAAGACTAGACAGACAAGACTAGACAGACAAGACTAGACAGACAAGACTAGACAGACAAGACTAGACAGACAAGACTAGACAGACAAGACTAGACAGACAAGACTAGACAGACAAGACTAGACAGACAAAGACTAGACAGACAAGACTAGACAGACAAGACTAGACAGACAAGACTAGACAGACAAGACTAGACAGACAAGACTAGACAGACAAGACTAGACAGACAAGACTAGACAGACAAGACTAGACAGACAAGACTAGACAGACAAGACTAGACAGACAAGACTAGACAGACAAGACTAGACAGACAAGACTAGACAGACAAGACTAGACAGACAAGACTAGACAGACAAGACTAGACAGACAAGACTAGACAGACAAGACTAGACAGACAAGACTAGACAGACAAGACTAGACAGACAAGACTAGACAGACAAGACTAGACAGACAAGACTAGACAGACAAGACTAGACAGACAAGACTAGACAGACAAGACTAGACAGACAAGACTAGACAGACAAGACTAGACAGACAAGACTAGACAGACAAGACTAGACAGACAAGACTAGACAGACAAGACTAGACAGACAAGACTAGACAGACAAGACTAGACAGACAAGACTAGACAGACAAGACTAGACAGAAAAGACAAAACTAGACAGAAAAGACTAGACAGACAACACTAGACAGACAAGACTAGACAGACAAGACTAGACAGACAAGACTAGACAGACAAGACTAGACAGACAAGACTAGACAGACAAGACTAGACAGACAAGACTAGACAGACAAGACTAGACAGACAAGACTAGACAGACTAGACTAGACAGACAAGACTAGACAGACAAGACTAGACAGACAAGACTAGACAGACAAGACTAGACAGACAAGACTAGACAGACAAGACTAGACAGACAAGACTAGACAGACAAGACTAGACAGACAAAACTAGACAGACAAGACTAGACAGACAAGACTAGACAGACAAGACTAGACAGACAAGACTAGACAGACAAGACTAGACAGACAAGACTAGACAGACTAGACTAGACAGACAAGACTAGACAGACAAGACTAGACAGACAAGACTAGACAGACAAGACTAGACAGACAAGACTAGACAGACAAGACTAGACAGACAAGACTAGACAGACAAGACTAGACAGACAAGACTAGACAGACAAGACTAGACAGACAAGACTAGACAGACAAGACTAGACAGACAAGACTAGACAGACAAGACTAGACAGACAAGACTAGACAGACAAGACTAGACAGACAAGACTAGACAGACAAGACTAGACAGACAAGACTAGACAGACAAGACTAGACAGACAAGACTAGACAGACAAGACTAGACAGACAAGACTAGACAGACAAGACTAGACAGACAAGACTAGACAGACAAGACTAGACAGACAAGACTAGACAGAAAAGACAAAACTAGACAGAAAAGACTAGACAGACAACACTAGACAGACAAGACTAGACAGACAAGACTAGACAGACAAGACTAGACAGACAAGACTAGACAGACAAGACTAGACAGACAAGACTAGACAGACAAGACTAGACAGACAAGACTAGACAGACAAGACTAGACAGACTAGACTAGACAGACAAGACTAGACAGACAAGACTAGACAGACAAGACTAGACAGACAAGACTAGACAGACAAGACTAGACAGACAAGACTAGACAGACAAGACTAGACAGACAAAACTAGACAGACAAGACTAGACAGACAAGACTAGACAGACAAGACTAGACAGACAAGACTAGACAGACAAGACTAGACAGACAAGACTAGACAGACTAGACTAGACAGACAAGACTAGACAGACAAGACTAGACAGACAAGACTAGACAGACAAGACTAGACAGACAAGACTAGACAGACAAGACTAGACAGACAAGACTAGACAGACAAGACTAGACAGACAAGACTAGACAGACAAGACTAGACAGACAAGACTAGACAGACAAGACTAGACAGACAAGACTAGACAGACAAGACTAGACAGACAAGACTAGACAGACAAGACTAGACAGACAAGACTAGACAGACAAGACTAGACAGACAAGACTAGACAGACAAGACTAGACAGACAAGACTAGACAGACAAGACTAGACAGACAAGACTAGACAGACAAGACTAGACAGACAAGACTAGACAGACAAGACTAGACAGACAAGACTAGACAGACAAGACTAGACAGACAAGACTAGACAGACAAGACTAGACAGACAAGGCTAGACAGACAAGACTAGATAGACAAGACTAGACAGACAAGACTAGACAGACAAGACTAGACAGACAAGACTAGACAGACAAGACTAGACAGACCAGACTATACAGACAAGGCTAGACAGACAAGACTAGACAATTTTAATTAGTTTAGACAGTGAAATCTCTTCCTAATCTTCCTAATCTGATTCCCTTTGTCTTTTTTCTGTCTTATTTAAATTTTATTTTCGTTATTGCAGGTCTTGTTTGCGTCTATATTTATTTATAGCTGTTATCGCGTCATTTCTGTCGAATCTTGTTTAGTCTTGTCAATGCTATATGTTCGTGCACTTATTTGTAAACAAAATTGAATTTGAAATAATTTAAATGCAGATAACAAAAAGAAGAGGCTGTCAACAATATTTAAATACCAGATAGTATTAATTATCATTTCAAATTATTGGTTAAAGACGTAAAAAGTCGGAATAAATTTGAAGCAATAATAATTTCAACTGTCAAAACACATTACTAGAAGTTTCATAGCAAGTGCCATAATTAAGACATGGCTTATCTATCAAGGTTTGCATTATCATATTTTCAGCGGTTTTAACAAACAAACTAAAAACTAGGGGATTTTCAAAACGTGCTTGTTTAACTAAAGTATTTGTTTTATTTTTAAAACTTTTAAAATTTTTAATTCGTTTATCATTTATAAAAGAATTCAAAATCATTTTCAAACTTGTTTATTATATTATCTTTGTATTTTGTAGGTATATTGTATTATCTTGTAAATATATAAAAGCTTGTAATTTGAATTGGTTTGCTCCAACAAGAAGTTGTTACTTGTTTTGTCTATGAAGGATTATTTTGCTAAAATTGTATTTATCAAATCTTAGTACATTGAATCTATTAAAACTTAACTAACAGTACATTGAATTGAAAATGAATTTTCAAATCAATGTAAATTCATACTTACATTGATTTGAAAATTCATTTTCAATTCAATGTACTGTTTAGTTAAGTTTTAATAGATTCAATGTACTAAGATTTGATAAATACAATTTTATCAAAATAATCCTTCATAGACAAAACAAGTACCACATTGTAACAGTCGCAACCATCCTATTCATTAACTAACAGTAATCACTAATCTAAAGTCTAATCACTAATATTAATTATAACCATTAAAGTCCATGCCATCCATAGAAATGTTGCTAGTTCTTAAATTTTAAATGAGTATTGCCAAATTTATAAATAATATTGTTTATTATTCTAATTACATGTAATCTACTAACTATGCAAATTCCAAAATTGCGTAAATGACGACAACAAAACAACAACAATATGCAGAAAATCTAAATAAAATACAAGATAAGATTACTTAGCAATTGTAATTCATAGTCAAAATAGTAATATAAATAGTGGAGGACGCGTCCATTTTTTTTTAAATTAAACCAACTCTCTGAAGTGTAATTATTACAATTTAAAACTCATTGCGCAATTAAGTGCACATTGCTAGATAAAATAAATTAAAAAAACCGATAAAACCAATTCCAACAGAATGGAAAACATCGCGATAGAATATGTCCCAGTTTATTCTCAATCCACCGAAAAAAGGATCCAAAAGGAATTCAAGCGACTACAAGGTGAGTATTCAAAGATTCCCCCCAGATATTTAACCCAATCTTAACCCCTACAAGTTCAAAAACCTTGGAAAAGATTAGGAAAGAATGTCCCTGGATGTCAGTTTTAGAAAGTAAATTGGCGCGTGCGTATTAAAATTGTAAAGCAGTGGTACGAAAACTGTTTTTAAAACATAAATTTGTTTTGTCTTACAAGATGCGATTGCGAAAATTTACGAAAATTGTTGTTTTTAGTTAAACGTTTTGTTTTTAGCGTGCAAAAAAATTAGGTCACTTAAGAAATTGCAAATAATTTGCTGTTTTCGTGGAATTTTATGTTTGTAAGGCTAAATATATTACAAATTAATAAGTTTGTAGCTAAATTAAATATTTAATATTGAATTTTTTGGTTTTTGGAAATTTATGATTTATTATGAAAATGCAACAAATTTACGTTTAAAATGTAATTCAATTTTTTGTTATGAGACACTAAGAAAATGAAAAACAAACTTAACATAAATTAAAAAGAATAATCAATAATTTTCCCTCCTATTGCATTCAAGCTATTTTATAAATTTGGCAAATTATCTGCGCTAGTACAGAACATATTTAATCGACTTTAATGACTTTAATAAACACCATAATAATAAGTCTATGTTAATATAATTACGTTATTCTATAAATTTATAGAATGAATGAATTGAGCCTGTTCTCTCCTATGTTACATCTTAAGTAATTCTTTACTCTCTTTAGCGCTGAAAATGCCCGTTCTGCTGAGCATTCACAATGAGCATTTTGACGCTGATGTAGCATTCACAGTATTCTTAGTGCGATTCCTACATTTGAATAAATGTTCAAAAAGGCTTTTTCCGATAAGTATTTGAATAGCTTCAGTAACGTTAACTCCATAACTTCATCATTCGACAACAAATGATACTCTCGAAATGAAACACTCGATTTCCAAAGGCCTTATCCAATTTCCCTGAATAGTTATAAGGTTTCTGGTTCCTTCATGGATGTCTTTAGAATCCAAACGATTCAGTAGTTTCGTAAGAAAGTCAAACTTTTTACTTAACTCCTCATAAGCAGATCCGCGTCTCCGTAGTTCTGTAATTAGTCTATCTACAATAACGTTAAAAATCTTAACTCTGAATGTGTCCCTGCCAGAGTGTTCGGTCTGGTTTCCTTTTACTTCGTCGAACTGGACTTTACGCTTACGTTTCCTCTGCATGTAACCTTGGCATTTTAAGTATAGATTGTAGATTGTAGATATGGTGGTGACGACTTGTACTGCGACCTTTATAGATCTATTGTACCCCACCCTCCTCCTCCAAGTGTTGGTGTACTTACCCATTTAGAGCGCCTCCTCTAATCCTGATTCCTTTAGGAATCTCAGGATCTGGGTGGGATTCAAGGCCTGCAGCTCCTCTGTCTTCAAGCAGTGAGCCTACATCTGTCTCTTGCGGAGTAATGCTCCGCAGTCTTTGAACAGATCTATGGGGGTTTCCTCTGCTGAGCCACAGAATCTGCATCCATCATCCTCCTCTAGGCCTAGGGCCTTGAGATGTTTCCTAAGTCTGCAGTGTCCCGTCAGGGCTCCTGTCAGAATTCTGAGCTTGTTCCTGCTTAGTTTCAGGCAAGCTCCCGTTCTCTTCTGGTTAAAAGATCCCAGCATCACTTTGGATTGCCTTATCCCTGAAAGTTCTTTCCAGGTTTTCATCCATTTTCCTCTTATTTCTTCATCTAAACTTTTGCGGATGGTGTTCACGCTCATACCGCAAAAGGGTTCCGGACCTATAAAGGGGCTACTGGATCCCTTGTTTGCTAGGTGATCGGCTTCTTCGTTTCCGTCTATACCAGTGTGTCCTGGTACCCAGTATAGCGTTACTTTATTATCCCTGCCAAGCTTGTTCAGCTTCCCCACACAGTCCCATACCAGTTTGGATCTGATGGTGTATGAGCTAATGGCCTTGATGGCTGCTTGGCTATCTGACAGGATAGCAATTCGTTTTTTGCGGTAATTCCTGTCGAGGTTAAACTGTGCACATCTTTCGATTGCGTGTACCTCTGCTTGGAAGATACTTGGGGATGTTCCCATGGATTCGAAATATCTGGTACGAGGTCCAAACACTCCTGCACCAGTGCCTTCCTTTGTCTTCGAACCATCTGTATACCACTTGATGGCATTTTGCTCTATGTGGTATGCTGAGGATTCGTCGCTCCAATCGGCTTTACTACTACACATTGCTGTGTAGTTTTTCTCGAAGTGGTATTTGCATACCATTTCGTCTTTTGGTACTTCCAGCCAGGGGATCTTGGCAGCGAGGTTGTTTCGGTCTCTGCTCCCGATTATTTTACCTCTGCCCATTCCTTCCTTGCTGAATCTTACGATCGCCGATCTGGCGGCGCTCTCCACCACAAGGTGCAGCGGAGTCAGATCCAGCAGCAGCTCCAATGCTGCTGTCGGACACGACCCCATCGCCCCCGTGATGCAGACACACGCCAGTCTTTGAATCTTCTCAAGCTGTTTCCTCATAGAGGCCAGCTTGATTCTACTTCCCCACGCAACTGCCCTATAAGTGATTGCAGGTCTCACTATCATGGTGTACATCCATCGCAGGATAGTGGGGTTACAACCCCTCGTTTTTCCTGCCAGATTTCTGCACACCATTAGGGCGCGTTTGGCTTTACCTACCACTGCCTCAGCGTGTCTATTCCATAGGAGTTTGCTATCTAGTGTGATACCCAGATACCTTATCTCCTGTTGGTATTCTACTGCCTTCCCATCTATGAGTATGGGATGTAGGCAGTTTAGTTTTCTCCTTCTAGTAAATGGTATCACCGTGGTTTTGCTCGGGTTGAGTTTCAGTCCCACTGTTTGACACCATCTACTAGTTACATTGAGGCCTCTCTGAACAATTTCACAGAGCCTTCCCTCAAATTTCCCTCTAGCCATTATGACTATGTCATCGGTGTAACCTTGACATTTGATGTCTAGGTCGTTTAGCCTAACCAGTAGTTCATCAAGTACCAGGCTCCACATTAGCGGCGATAGTACACCTCCCTGTGGGCAACCTCGAGTTGTGGAGATCTTAATGGTGTCTTTTCCCACTTGTGTCTCCGCCGTTCTAGTTCTCAGCATTTCTCCCATCCACTTTGAGATAGTGCTGTCGATATTCCTTCTTTCAAGGGCCGCCCTGACAGCCTCGTGTGATGTGTTGTCAAAAGCTCCCTCTATATCCAAGAAGGCACATATCGCTACTTCCTTTGTCTCTAGTGCTGCTTCTATTTCGTTTGTCAGCTGATACAGGGCGGTTTCTGTGGATTTCCCTGCTCTGTAAGCATGCTGACTCCTGTGTAGTGGTGTACCTACCAGCACTATAGTCCTAAGGTAATTATCAATCACCTTCTCCATTGTCTTTAACATAAAAGATGTTAGACTAATGGGTCTAAATGACTTCGGTTGAGTGGTGTCTTTCTTCCCCACCTTCGGTATAAATACCACCTTAGCCCTTCTCCATAGCTCCGGTATATATCCGAGCGCTAAGCTACTTCTAAAGAAATTTAGAATATACGGCATTAGTTCTCTCTCTCCCTTTTGTAGGAAGGCAGGAACTAGTCCGTCCACACCTGGGGCCTTAAAAGGCTGGAAAGTGCCGATAGCCCATCTGATTCGGTTTTCCGTACAGATGGACGTTGCCCTCTTCCAGTCGGCCCGACTTGGTTTCCGTGGTTGCATCAAGCCCTCGGTCTCTCTGTATCCTCTACATCTCGGAAAATGGGTTTCTAGTAGGAGGAGAGCTCTTTGCTCTTCATCCTCCTTGAAGGTCCCATCCGGTTTCTTGAGAGTGGTTGTCATTTCCACTCTATCCTTCGCTAGTGCTTTGTGCAGTCTAGCTGCCACCGGCGTGGATTCTATGTTTTCACAGAAGGTCCTAAAGTTTTCCCTTTTTGCCCTTCTGATCACTTAGTTGTAGGTGGTAAGCACCTTAGAGTATTCTAGCCAATTTCCGTATTGCTTGGCTTTGTTGAAAAGCCTACGTACTTTTGCTCTTAATGTAGACAAATTTTTGTTCCACCATTTTTCGTCCTTATGCTCCTTCACGGTTTTTACCGGGCAGCTGGATTCAAGTGCCGTGGTGATTGCTACATTTATTTCTCCTACAGCCTGATCCAGCACGGTGTAGTGTTTGATACTACCCCGCACTGTCACCTGCTCCAGGTTTTCTTTTAGTTGTGAACTAAACATACGCCACACAGTTTGTCTGGGGTTTCGAATGGGGGTACTTTCCTCACTCGCTCCTTCCAGCTCAAACTCTATGATCCTATGATCTGACATTGAGGGTTCACTTGAAACCCTCCACTTTTTAATTAGTTTACTTACGTTAGCGCTACCTACCGTAATATCCAGTACCTCATTTCTGACTTTAGTGACAAATGTTGGTGTGTTCCCAACGTTGTACACAATTAAGTTCTCTTTAATGAGGTATTCTAAAAGGTACTCACCCCTCTTATTAGTGTCCGTGCTGCCCCACATCTCATTGTGTGCGTTCGCGTCACATCCCAGGATGAATGGCAGCCTTCTCCTAATACAGTGTTCCACCAGCTTTTGTACTTCAATGGGTGGTATGCTGTTACCATCGCCAAGGAAGTATGCTGATGCGATCACTACTTCGCGGTGGAGACCCTCGATCATGATGAGGGCCTGAATCGGTACTAAATCCCGCGTTAAAAATTCTGAAAGACATAAGTAATTTATGCCATTTCTTACCATAATGCAAGTTCTAGGGGAGACCTCACGGCTGTCCCATACCAACTTACATTCCCTGTTGCTAAGGCCTCTTATCTTACCTCCGTAGGTCCAGGGTTCTTGAAGCAGCGCTAGCCCTAGGTGCTGCTTGGTGAACATCCTAGCCATCACAGCTGAAGCTGCTTTGGCATGATGGATGTTCACTTGGGCTATTTTGGTGCGCCTGCTGGTCATTCTTGTTTTGTGACAGGAGGCGGCAAGTCCTCCTCTGTCCCTACAAGAACATCTACCTCTGCCTCTGTAGACATGGCTGGACTGCTCATGTCTACGAGTGTGAGGTCAAGGTCGTCTTCCCGGGAATCCGGGCTGACTTCCTTGTTCTCTGTGTCGGTTAGGTCCCGTACACATGGAATATTTTTACTTTTGGAATTCATATAAATCCCACGAGTCGCAAGGGAACTAAAGGTCCACCACATCAGAGCCCCGCTTGATAGTGGTAAGGCTGGATACCCTCTGAGGTCGCCAGGTATCAGAGGGGCTCCGTAAGCGATGGCCGGTTGCCCTTGGCCATCAACCAGTCCCTTTGGCACGGGTCGCATGACACCTTGGGATTAAGGGTTTGGAAGTTCTTGGTTGTTCGCCTTCCGCCGAACGCCCCGACCGGAGTTGTTCCAGTCGTGACGTCCAACGGTATGTTGCGAAACTAAGCCCTCACACCGCGACAAGGTGACTTCCACGTGAGGGTTTTTAAGTGTAAGTCCAGAACAGGATCGAACTTAGCCAAAAGTTCTAGGGTCATAACATAGTTTTCACTCTTTTTTGATGCAAACCTCTCATGGGAATTTTAAAGAATCTTTTTTTGTAACTGTTACGGGTTTTTTTAGAAATAATGTTAGCGCAATTGAAGCTTGACAATTGGCGCAGAACAAGGCTTACAATGACAAACCAACACAAGCAATTATCTTCCCCCTCCACCAGAGTTTACTCTCCTGTCTCTGGTCTTCTTGGCTCTTGCATCGACATATAGAATGGACGGCGCGTGGCCTGGCAATGCTAAGCGTGGATACTGCAGGCGAGAGAAAGGGGAGGACGAAGAGGCCTAATTCAGGCTTTGTTGCGCGCAGGGCTGTAAGTTATATTATGGGCGCCCTGTTTTGTCAAAATGTAGTAAAAATATAATATTATTTTCGATAAAGCTTTTTGATAGGGCAAGCCAGGCCATTGAGGTCATTTGAGCTTATGTAAAGATTGCGCCACCGGAGCCCCTACGCTGGCTGGGCCCCTAGGCCTGGGCCTTGTACCCCAAGGCATAAATCCGGCACTGATTGCACTAATGACTGCTTGAAGGAGACGAAGGCATACTTTCAATTAAATTAAGAATCAAATTTTTCATTCCTGCAATAATAACTCTCTTAGTTCTTGGGCAGTTCTTGGAGCTGGTGTATGTCTTCGGATACGTCGTCCCAACTCATCCCAGACATGTTCGATGGGATTCATGTCTGGACTGAGTGTTGGACATTCAAAACGTCTAATTGCAACCTCCTCCACTTATTGTGCTGGTCATTCAAACCGCCTAATTCCCACCTCATCCAGATATTCTCTGACAACTCTAGCTGTGTGAGGTTTAGGTTTATCTTGCATGAAAATGCCATGCTCATCCATACGGACCATGAAAGACATAATATGATCGTCTAGAACCTCCGAAATGTATATGTGAGCTGTCAGAGACCCATCCTGTATGAAGACAAACTCAGTTCGTGCGCGTGAAGAAATTCCTGCCCAAACCATAACCGAGCCATCGCCAATTAGAAGTCGCTTGTCAATGCAAACTTCTTCTTCTTCTGATGCATATTAATTAATGAATGTTTGCCACCACATGACGCCGTATGTATTAGGCTTTCCACTGTTCGTTAGCCGGTGCTCTGTTTTATGTTACGCAGCCACATCTTCTTCCTTCCTATTCCCCTCCTTCCCTCTTCTTCTCCTTCCTCAGATCTTCTCTATCTTCTTTTCCCTCTTACTTCGTGTTTCGCATTATGTGCCCTAGGTATGCGGATTTCTTTTTTGATCATTAGCAATAGTTCACGTACTTTTTTGATTCTTCGTAGGGCATTTTCGTTTGTTACTCGGGCCGTCCATGGGATTTTCAGCACTCTGCGGTATACCCACATCTGGAAGGCCTCTATTTCATTTATTGTGGTCACCTTCAATGTACAGCTCTCCATGTCATATAATAACACCGACCAAATGTAACACTTTATGAATCTCATTTTTAGGTTTAGGTCAAAGTCCGTATTTGTGAAGATACATTTGAATTTTATGAATGTGTAGCGGGCGCTCTCTATACGACATCTTATTTCCAGGTCAGATGTCCATTCTTCAGTGAGCCATACTCCAAGGTATTTAAATTTGTTCATTCGCTCAACTGATGATAGGTCCCACATTTCTTAACATACCTGATTGACGAGTAACAATCATGTATTTTGTTTGATTAGCGTTTATTTTTAGGCCTATTTTCTTACTGTGCTCTCCTACTGGGTTGACACGATGTTGGAGGTCGCACATATTGGCACAATCAAGACCGTGTCATCCGCGTAGCGAATGTTGTTAATTCATGTTCCATTGACTTTAATACCCTTTTCAATATCACCAAGTGCTTCCTGGAAGATATTCTCGGAGTATAAATTGAACACCAGTGGCGAAATAATACATCCCAGCCGAACTCATCTGCAGATTCATTATTACTCTGTTCTCCATCGATCTTTATGTGAGCAGATTGATTCAGATAGTTATTTTCGATGCAGCGGATATCTCTGCCGTCTATATCCATTTGTCTCAGTATTGTTAGTAATTTATGGCGTTGTACTCTGCCAAAGGCCTTCTGAAAATCTATGAAACATAGGCACACATCCTTCCGCTGATCGTGGCAGCTTTGTATCAATACTTGTGTTGCCACTAGTGCTTCTCGAGTGCCCAGGCCTTGTCTAAATCCGAATTGTGAGCCACTGATGTTTTGTTCGCTCTTTCTAAATATTCTCTGATGTATTATATTGAGAAATAGTTTTAAGGAGTGACTCATAAGACTGATCTTCGCATTTCTTTGCGTTATTCTTTTTGGGCATGGAAATAAAGGTTGATGTCAGCCATTGATCGGGGTACTGGCTGGTTTCATATATCTTGTTGAAGAGTTTCTCAAGAACTGCTATGCCTCTATCATCTAGTAGTTTTATGAGCTCTGCCGGTATCTCATCAGGACCAGGTGTTTTGTTGTTTTTCAATGTGCGGCGGCCAATTCTATTTCCGATTTTGTTATTGAGGGCCCTATTAGATCATCCTCCGTATCTTGGTTAAGAATTCTTTCATCTGAGAATAGATTTATAATATAGTTTTATCGTATATGTCTCATGAGATTTCGTTTTTCTCATATGTTATTATAGCGAAGTTTCTTTTTCGGTAACCTCCTGCTATATCTTTCAGTTTTTTGTGTAAATTGAAATCATCGTGTAGGTTTCGCAATTTCTCAATTGTTTCACATCCATGCTTTAGCCATTCATACAAAAAAACATATTAAGAAAAAAATGGGACATGTCTTACCTAAACACTTTGCCCTTTGGCGACTTTGAGCAAGATATCGCTGTCCATGGGCTTGATAATCGCGCCCATCAGCGTCGTGACCTTGCCGGCTATAAGCTTGCTATGCGCCTTCTCCGGCACAAACGTGTTCCCGATGGGCAGCCTGATGCTGGCCTCGTAATCTCTAACGGTCGTGAAAGAAAACGGTACTTCGTTCACCAAATGCTGCCTGTATTTACTCTTCTCCGCGTCGTTAACTATCAGGTTCCCTTTGTTTTGGTCTTTCCTGGGGAAGTATTTCGGGGCTCTTGTGATGAACTGTCGCGATTTCGTGCTGGGCTTCGATTCGGTTCCCGCCCAGCTGCCCTAGCCGGGGAGGAACAGATCGGTTTCGATTATTTTGCTGCTTTCCATCGCGGATTTTTGGTCCTTGCGGAAGACATCGACGATGTCGTCGTCGGCGAACGCTTCGGCAATCATTGCCTGCTGATCGCCTTCCGGTTCATTTTCCTCGAAGGTCGGTCATAAGGTCGGGGATTTGGGAGTTTAAGGTCACTGTTTTTGGAGCAATGAACTTCTTGGGATCGATGTCATCTCCATAGGAAACTGTTGGAGATTGTGAATTGTTTGATTTTAAATGTTGGTTTTTGTTTGGTTGATTCGTTTTGTTTTTGTAGTCAGTTTCATTGAGGGGTTTCGTCTATTTTAGATCTTTTGGCCTCAACGTAAAGTTTTAAATTAATCTCTTTTTATGGGTTTTTAGATACTTTCCTTGTGGGGTCTCCTTTAACACTTTCATTTAATAAACCTTTTATGTTATCGTATTTTTGTTTTAGTTTCATGTTGATGCTTTCACCAGTTTTTGCAAATTCCTGTTCTAAACTCAAATTCCTCACATCCCATCCAGTTGTTCCCAAACTTTCGCTCTTAACATTATTCTTCTTCTTTTTAGTCGTTTTTGGCGCCCTTGTAGGTTTCTCCATAACTTTCTTACTTTTCTCTTTTGGACAACTTGGAGCCAAATCTGCATCAACTTTCTTAATCTCTTTCAATTTACCTTTAATCTTATTTGTCTTAAACGAAATTTTCTTAATCTTTTTCTTCACATCTTCCTCATGACTAAAACCATTTTCAACCTTCTCAATTCTCTCCAATTTCCCTTCAACTTTCTTCTTCTTAATCAATTTCTTTCCATCACTATCAACTTCTTCATCCCCAATATTTTCTGCATATTTCTCCTCCACTCCTTCATTTTGGCAATCTTTATTATTTTTCTCTTCCCAATATTTCCTGTACCCTTTGACGAATTGATTGACTTCTTTGGAGACCTTTATGTTGGGATTGGTCCAGGGATTGCTGGGATCCTGGTTTGGGTTTGCTGGAAACGTTTTATCTTCTGGTTCTGTCGTCGTTCGTTTTTTTGATTTTTTGGGTCAGGTCGCGACTTATAGCTAGCTGTTGTGCCAAAATTTGTCGACTTTCCTTATCATATTTAGCCCTAATCTGTTTATTATGTGCCCACTTTCCGGTACTCTTATGCCTCAAAGAAACTCGTTCCAAAGCCTCTCAATCTGTTCTAGCTTGGACAAAGCCGCTTCCGGGTCGGTTTTCTGCAGCTACTCGAAATCCTTTAACTGCTTCTTTACTCTCTCCCTCTTCTTTATCCTGTGAAACTTCTTGCTCTTGCATGATTTTGCCCTCTCTGCGTGCTTTCGCCTCTCGATAACTCTGCTCGGCTCGCATTTTAGCTGCCTCCATCCGCTTCTCTTTCATATCTTGCAGGGTTAAAGGAAATTGGTCGGGTTCGGGATTGATGGTATAGATTTCAACTGGAGGGTATATTTTCGAGTTTCTTTTGTAGGTTGGACTTGAGGCGCCATTGTGACGAGACTGGTTGGTCTTTTAGTTCTATGTCGGTTTCTAGAGGGAAATTGAGGGTGGTCTCTGCTTGGAACGAAGTTACAATTGGGTCCCATTTCTTGAGGTCTTCTTGTGTGATTTCGTAGGCGACTGATCGGCGGATTCTATCGGTTTCCTCCAACGGTTTTCTTTTGCATTGTCTCGGATCTTTTTGATAGTTTTTAGGATTTTGCTTTGAGCTATTTTTTTCTTTAAAACTTTTGTGAGCTTGGAAACTTGTACCTTGTTGCTTTCCACCAAGTCGTATTCGGATATTGCTAGAGTTGGCTCTGTCCTCGAAGGTTTCTTCACGTGCTCCTTTCTAGATAAGTTTAAAACGTTTTCTATGAGTTCCTTGTGGGAGTTGTCGTCCAACTATTCTAATCTTTGTATTAATTTTTGAACCTTTTGGTAGCTGCCCGTGTTCGATTAGTTTTTGAATTTCCTGCGTTCATCCATCAATGAAATAATTTCGTCAGTAATCCATGACTGCTCGTGTCTAATATCCAACGCAAACTGGAGCATATCTTTCTCCGGGTCTTGTCCATACTTGTGTCCGTCTGTTTGGGAGACAGATCGGCCGATAGGTTTTTTCCGCGTTTTCTGCCCTTTTCTGTTTTTCAATTAATACCAGTCTTGCTGTCTTCCAGATACTTGGGAATGTTCCTTTGGTCAGCAGATTGTTCATAACATCGAGGACGTAGTTTGTTTTTTCCGCTGCTACTAATTGGATTACCTCTGAGGGAATCAAATCTGGTCCCGGCGCTTTTTTAGATTTCATTCTTTTAAGGGCTTCCTGTAGCTCATTCTCCGTGAATGGTTCAGCTGGAACATTCTCCGTGGGATACCGGTCTCCTTCGTCGCATTGGGGAAATAGATACTGTCTAGGAGACAGATCGGCCGATAGGTTTTTTCCGCGTTTTCTGCCCTTTTCTGTTTTTCAATTAATACCAGTCTTGCTGTCTTCCAGATACTTGGGAATGTTCCTTTGGCCAGCAGGTTGTTCATAACATCGTAGTTTGTTTTTTTCCGCTGCTACTAATTGGATTACCTCTGAGGGAATCAAATCTGGTCCCGGCGCTTTTTTAGATTTCATTCTTTTAAGGGCTTCCTGTAGCTCATTCTCCGTGAATGGTTCAGCTGGAACATTCTCCGTGGGATACCGGTCTCCTTCGTCGCATTGGGGAAATAGCTTTTCGACAACCTTTTCTCTTATTTCGGGTGGTAGTGGTTTCCGGAATACCCTCATACGCTTCATTGCGATGCGATACCCGTCCCCCCATATATCATCTTCCACTTCGTTGCAGAGTCGTAGTCCCGTCTATCTAGTCTCATGTATCTAGCCCCGTCTATCTAGTCTCATGTATCTAGCCCCATCTATCTAGTCTCATGTATTTAGTCCCTTCTATCTAGTCTCATGTATCTAGCCCCGTCTATTTAGTCCCATGTATCTAGCCCCATCTATCTAGTCCCATGTATTTAGTCTCATGGATCTAGCCCCGTCTGTCTAGTCTCATGTATTTAGCTTCATCTGTCTAGTCTCGTTGATAAATGCAACCAACTTCACACCTCATTTGCCTCAACAGGATCTAATTTTGAATTTTCCCGCCTTGCGTCTATTTTTTTAATTTTCCCGCGTATCTAGAAGTTGCGGAAATGGAGGCAGGAAGTCAAAACCGGAAGTCGAAACTGGAAGTCGAAACCGGAAGTCGAAACCGGGAGTTGAAACCGGAAATGTCAAGGTCAAGGTCAGAGGAGGATGGAGGAGGAGGAGGATTTAGAACGAAGGATCTTTCTCTACTTTCTAGTATATAACCTTAGCTATGATCTTTCCACCCGATAAGGATTGACGTAAAATTATCTACCAAACGCTAGCGTGTCCAACATGTCGGCTGAGGTCAGACGCACGAAAATGTCACGGACTCGCCGAACTCTGAAAACACACTGCCCGATATCTCATATCACCGCGTGATTTTTTGCTAATTTAGCGCGGTCTCGACCCAGGTCGGGGCACCTGTCGCCATCACGAAAACCAATTAGACCAACAAAAGTGGCCCGAACACCTCATGTTGGTACCACCCCTTTTTAACATTTGCTCGATCTATAACTCAATCAGCGTGTGACATCTTTGAGCTTCGATCTTTCAAGTTAAGGGCCCTTGCCAGCCTTTCTGATTAACCTTTTCTCATTATTTTAAGATATTGCAGAAAAGAATTAAATTACCAAAAATTGTGTGAAACTTTCGTCCGTCTGGCCTAGTGAGGCAAAAACACGACTCATCTGAAAATAGGACTTTTGCTGCTTCTTGCACCCCAAGGCATTACCCTAGACAGTTTGGTCAATAAGCCTTCCGCCTTTTTTGCGATATGTTTTACATGTTTGGTCATTCTCATATTGGGGTCAAAATAGGTTTTCTTGATACTTAAGAACTCTAATGGTGCTAGTTATCTCCTTCAATTTCCTTCTGCCCACTAACAGTATACATTCTGTTTTCTGGGGGGCTGACTGAAGCTTTTTCTTCTTCGTTTCTTTTTGGATTGCAAGTATTGCGGTATTTATGTTATCTTCCCTGTTCGCCCGCAAGGGACTGCAGCTAGGTCATCCGCATATCCTACTAGGGTCACTTCCACCTTTATTACGCTGTCGTGGTGAACGTTCCACAGCAGTGGACCGAACATGAACCCCTGTGGTACACTTCATGTCACCTCGGTTGAGTGTTTATGTCCTATCAGCATAGTTCTGTTGGTGAACTAGCTGCACATCAATTCTATTATGTATGTAGATATGTTTCTTCCTTTAAGGTCATCTACGATACCCTTCCAAGACGCGATATTGAAGGCATTTTGGACGTCTAGCGTAACCATTGCGCAGAAATCCTCTTTCGTCTCTCTTACCTTGTTTTTAATCACATGCATTGCATCTATGGTGGATCGACCCCTTCAAAAACAGAACTGAATGTCGGCTAAACCTCCTGTTTGCTCGAGCTCTTCATTGAGTCTTCGATAGAGTAATGGTTCAAGCAGTTTACCTACTGTATTTAACATGCTTAAGGGACGGTAGCTTTGCGCCGCATTTTTTAGGTTTTTCCAGCAGGACTAGTCTTTGTCCCTTTTTGATGTGGGCTTTCATTCTTGTGTTTAAGTCCGCCAGTAACTGTATCTGTCCTTGTTCATATAATGTGTCTCTTTTGTAGTATCTGTCAATGTCTAATGCCAGTCTAAGGCATTTGTTTTACAAGCGCTGTAGTAACAACAAATTTGTGGAGGCGAAACAATTTATTCTCTTTTGAATATTTACTCCTTTTACTCATTAAGGAGTAGATGCGTAGATGTGATTGGGTTTTTAAAGTGTGATCTAAATGTAAGTCTACTGTCCAAATAAATTCCAAGATATTTACCGTCTTCTTAGGTGTTGATCAATTTTGGGTGGGAAGAATAATTTTGTGTTTGTGTACTTGCATGTGAATGTGATTGTCTCTGTTTTTTCTGTGTTTAATTTCATCTTCCAAAGTTTAAAAAATCCAATAACTTGTCCAATGTGTATTTCCACCTTTTGTGTGCGACTATCGCATTGAAAGGATGGCTGTACAAGACAATGTCGTCTGGGTAAAGTGCTAATTTAGTTTGAGGCATTGTTGGTATATCGTTAATGTAAATGATGAAAAGGATGGGTGCCAGGATCGACCCCTGTGGAACCACTGCTCGTATTGGTCTTGGTGTTGAGTGTATGTCATTAATTGTCACAGTAAATGTCCTATTCTTCCACTCTTCCAAACTCTGTCAAAAGCTTATTGGATGTCTAGTAATCTAGGAACTATTAGTCTAGGATCTATAGCAAGAGCTTTTACGTTGTTTTTGTTAAAATTGTAAGCTATGTTCTTGTACTATCCTGGCAGTATGTTGCACTGTATGTCATATCTTTGTCTAAATCCAAATTGGCACTCTTTAAGAATTTTGTGTCATCGTAAATGTTCATTCAATTTTTCAAAAAATACTTTCTCAGTCACTTTGCTCAGTGTACTCAGTCTAACCCAATCCAACCAATGCTAAACCGTCTAGTGCAACCATCCAAGTAACCATCCGTGTCAGTTTACAGTCATCCTTGTCTTAAAAGTTTTTGAGCCACTGGTTTGTTTACATTCGCACTGTCAAAAAAAAACATTTGAGATTGTTCTGGCGCTGCAGTCTAGGGACCAGAGCAGAGACAAGTATCTAACCAGAGTTAGCCCCAGAAACAAGTATCTCTAAAGGTGGTTGGCCCCAAGGTAGATCTGCTCTTGCAGAGGAGTGCTCCACACTCTTTGTGCAGATATATGGGGTTTTCTCTGCTGGTAGGGGCGTCGTTTCATAATCTCAACCAACACTTTAACTGTTTAAGGACAAACTTATCTGGACCATGCCGCTGCATCCTTATATTCAGAAAAACAAATTGAAGACGTTTACAATGACCTCCGAGCCAACTTGTGTTCTAATCCGCACTCAAGAAGTACTGTCAGCAAACAAACTGGAGATGCTATAGCACAGATAAGATATGAGTTAAGTCTAAAACAACTGAGTTTTAATTTTACTTAAGTTATTTTTGTTTAGGATCCTGAAACATTTCAACACGAGTATTGAGGAATATTCGGTGATCTTCACCAGTGGGGCAACAGCAGCTTTAAAACTAGTCGGAGAATGTTTTAATTATAATGGGGGCCAATTCGTATATCTCGAAGACAATCACACTTCGGTTTTGGGTATGCGAGGATATGCCGAAGATGTTAAATCAATTCCACGAAATGAGATTTTCGAATTGATCAGTGCACCCACCGGGAAAGTTTGTAGCGATAAAAACTCACTTTTTGCTTATCCAGCGCAATGCAACTATTCCGGATATAAGTATCCTTTGGATTGGATTGCAAAGATTCAAGACGGTTGTCTTAATCGTAACAGTAATTGGTTCTGTTTGTTGGACGTGGCAGGTTTTGTTTGCAGCTGCGAATTGGATTTGGGGAAGTATAAACCGGACTTTGTTACGATTTCGTTTTACAAGATGTTTGGATATCCGACTGGGATCGGGGCTTTGTTGGTGAGGAACAAAAGTGGATTCGTTTTGGAGAAGAGATATTTTGGTGGTGGAACAGTTTTGATGGCTTTAAGTTCCGAAAACACAGTTGTTCCAAAACAAGTTTTACACGAAAAGTAAGCTAAGAAAAGCCTCTCGAACTTTTCTAATTTAACTTTTTAGATTTGAAGATGGTAGTCTTAACTTTCTCTCGATTCTTTCCATATCACATGGCTTTAACACTCTGCGGAGACTCAATATTAATATGCAACTCATATCTCAACATGTCTTTTCCTTGGGAAAATACTTGTACGATAACTTAGTTACTTTGCATCATAACAATGGTAATCCGGCTTGCATTTTGTATCACGATAGCAACTTCAATTCATCATTAACCCAAGGTGGAATTGTTAACTTCAACTTGCTACGACCCGATTCTACTTACATTGGCTACGCTGAAGTAAGAAATTCCCAATGTTTTCCATATATGTCCCATTTGTGTCCCTATGATTATCCTATCTATACAATAAGTTATATTGACGTCTATATACCTATCATCTAGTCTCCTCCGTCTTGTCCTGTTCAAGTCTTATCTTGTGTCTATATTATTTATCATATTATAAATACGAGAATCATTAGATTATTGATACAAGGATATAATTTACAGGTGATGCATATAGCCAATCTGTATCAAATAAACTTACGAACTGGTTGTTTCTGCAATCCAGGTGCTTGCCAAAGACACTTAAAAATGACCTCAGAGTTAGTAAAATACCACTTCCAGGTTTGTAACGAGTATCAAAACACATATTGAAATGCTTAAAATATCATTTTAAACAGCACGGTCATATTTGTGGGGACCAAACTGATTTGATCGATGGCAAGCCGACGGGATCAGTGCGAATCTCTTTTGGTTATATGTCGACGAGAGAAGATGTGGATTGTTTGCTAAAGGTGATTGAGGATTGTTTTGTGAGCGGGCCTTTGGTGAGAAAATATCCATCGCAAGTTTCGCTGGGAAGTGTGACGAATGGAACCCGTAAGAGTCCTTTAATAAATGGAGGTGATATTAAGAAGAAGGTGTTTGGTACGTTGGAGAAAGTTTTTGTTTATCCAATCAAATCTTGTGGAGAGTTTTCTGTGGAGACGAGTTGGGATTTGGTGAGCACAGGGTTGAAATACGATAGGGAATGGATGATTGTGACTCAAGCTGGAGTATGTTTGACGCAAAAGCAAGAACCTAAACTATGTACGATAAAGCCAGTAATAGACTTGGAGACTGACAGTTTAGTTTTGACTTGCTCAGGTAAGGTTATAAGTTTTTGCATTGAAAATCGTTTTTAATTCAACTGATTTTAGGTTTTAAAAATATTTCAATTCCATTGCAAGTTGAATCGAATAACAATTGCAAGGAGCTCTGTCACAGCAAAGTTTGTGCGAATCAAATCCAAGGATGGGATTGTGGAAATTTAGTTGCAACTTGGATTAATGATGTTTTGGATCGTGATGGGCTAAGATTGATGAGGCAATACCAATCACATCGTAAGCTTTTAAATGTTATCTATCTTCTTCCTCCTGTGGTACTTAAGTCCCACGGGACCTTGACCTCCTTTAATTTCTGGCCCCAGATCAGTCGCTTTCTGGCCGCTACCTGACAATTCCGCAGTTCTAGTTTCTCTTTTGCATCCTTCTCAATGTTCTCCTTCCATCGGGTTCTTGGTTAACCTCTACCCCACCTCCCTTCGAGTTCCTTGCTATCCTTTTTGGTACTCGTTCATCGTCCCTTCTCTTCGTGTACCGCGCCCGTTAAAGTCTTTAATGGGGCCAAAACATTGAATTCCCCAGCTTATACACGAAGGAAGGATAGAAGGCAGAAGAGGCATTTGATGTAAACACCTACC
The DNA here is from genome assembly GCA_944588485.1 of Phosphuga atrata. Lineage (NCBI taxonomy): Eukaryota > Metazoa > Arthropoda > Insecta > Coleoptera > Silphidae > Phosphuga > Phosphuga atrata. Next base: position 53,404,143 of record OX155902.1, read on the forward strand.
ATAGCTTAGGAACATCAAGAACTGGACCAAAATCAAAAAGGTTAGTGACATGTGCCAAGCACCGAGGAAAGGTTCCGACCTTCAGGAGAGGTCCGCGAACGTCAATCGTGGACTTGACATTCGCAGCGCATGGACTGATGAGAAGAGTCAGGGATTGGCAGGTGAGGGACGATTGGGAGTCGCTGAGCGACCACCCATGCGTTTCCTTTTACCTGTACAGTAACGCCATCGAGGGGCATCCGCGCGAGCATTGTGCTCGTTGGATAGTTGGGAGACCTGACCGGAAAGCTATTATTCGGGAGATGGCTCGGGGAAGTACACTGCACGGGCTGGCCGTGGAATATCTTACCGGGGCATTCGTGAACAGGGTGGTTGATGCATGCAGGGCTGGCGTCCCTCAAAGACGTCTGTTCTCAAGAGGCGGAAGCCGATTTATTGGTGGACGCCAGAAGTGGCGCAAGCGAGACGCGTGGCGTCTAGGGTGTCTCAACTTCAGAGGGTGTAGAAGAGAGCTGCGGATTTTCGACGAGCGATTGCGCAAGTCCCAACGGTGGCAGGAACTCTGGTGGCGCGGTCGACCTCGATCTGTGGGGCGTGCCGTCATGGCTGGGGGGGGGGGTACGCGCTGTCGTGGGCGGTAGGTGGGGGTGGCCTCTTTCACCTTCTACCCGCGAAAAAGGCACCCGGCCCAGCCGCTTGGATGCCTAACCGCTGTTCCGCTTGGCAGCAGGGGGGGGCCTCGAAGGACTTGCCGACGTCTGCAACAGATGCCTGGAAGAGGGAGTGTTTCCTAGGTGCTGGAAAAAGGCCATTTTGGCCCTTATTCCAAAGCCGGGTAAGGATCCATCGACGCCTGGTGCGTACAGACCGATCTGTTTGCTGGACGGCGGGGCTGGATGGCGGGGACGGGCGGACTCGCTCCGGAGCAGTTCGACTTTTCTAAAGGGGTTGGGACGGAGGTTGCCATTCGGGCTGTCCTTCGTGTCGCGGAGGGGGGCAACAGCGGACCGTTCCGTACCAGGGGGCATTGTGTAGACGTCGCCAATGCCTTCAACACGGTACAATGGTGGTTCACACTCTCATTCATGTTCACACTCTCGTTCATGCGGAGCACACTCTCATTCTCGAAGCCCTAGCAGGGTGGAAACTATCGGAGACGTTGCTGAGGCTCACTGCCGATTACCTGCGCGACATAACCATCAGGTACCGCGAGGTGGAGGACTGGCGTGAGCGGGGGTTGTCTGCCGGGGTTCCTCAAGGATCGGTTTTAGGACCATTCTTGTGGAATGTCCCCTATGACGGCCTTCTGCGGACGCTGAGACGGTTACTGCGCACAGGGGTGGGTATTGTGGCGTACACCGACGACCTGGCACTTGTCTTCGCCGACAGGTGCTGGGATATGCTGCGTCTCTGGGTCACGCGCGCGTGGGAACTCGTTCGGGAGTGGACGCAACAACATCTGGTAGGAACCGTGCGAAGGCAAGGAGGGTTGCTCTTGCCTGCTGGCAGGAGAGATGGTCACGCGGCGGAAACGGCGGAAAAACAACAACATGGCGGAAACAAGCACTCGTCGCCTCATCCCTGATTTAATTTGGTGGATGGGGCGACGGCTGGACGAGGTGGGATCATACTTCCTCACCCAGCTTCTTACCGGACAGGGGTCCTTTGGAGCGTATCTCCACAGGATTGGAAAAGCCCCAGACGACAGGTGCACATCCTGTGGAGAGGGCGTGCGCGACGATGCGGAGCACACTCTCGTGGCGTGTCCGCATTGGGAGAGGGAGCGCCAGCTCCTGGCGTCGGCCCTGGATGGGGAAGTCACTTCGCGACTTCAAGCCATTTCGCGACTACAGTCATGCGAGCTAAGGAGTTGCCTGGGTGGGAACAAGGGCGGTAGGGTGTTTCTTCTTTGTTTTGGTTTGTTAGGGTTCCGTACCGAAAACGGAACCCTTATAGGATCACTTTGTTGTCCGTCTGTCTGTCCGTCCGTCCGTCTGTCTGTCTGTCCGTCCGTCTGTCTGTCTGTCTGTCCGTCTGTCTGTCTGTCAAGACCATTTTTCTCAGGAACGCGTAGAGGTAACAAGTTGAAATTTGTATCAAATACTCGGATCTGTGGTCTCTTTTAGCTGTGAAAAAATCAAACTTGTAAGTCAACGCGATCAAAAGATATGACCGTTTATGTCGCATATTTTGCGATTTCACAAGGGAATCAAAACCTATAAGGTACTTCCCGTTGACCTAGAATCATGAAATTTGGCAAGAAGCGGTGTCTTACAGCACATCTGAAAACCGTAAATATGTAGTTTAATTTCAAGAAAATTGCGAATTTACTATTAGAAACTTATGAAAATACACTAATGTGTTGCGTGGTATTGTCAGGCACCAAAATCATATGGGTTGCATACAGTTAGGTCCTCCTCGGTTATGTTAAGAACGAATAACGGCGGATGCAGAGGCAAAATTGAGCAGTAAAAACAAATAGTGAAGTTCCAGAACCCCTAAATACTCATAGTGAATGGGGGATGTATGGTAATAAAATATAGGGTAGAATTCAATATGCAGCGGTACTAAGATGGTTGTGATTTCAGGAGGGCCACTTGTCAAGTTAACTGAATGTGCTTGCTACGTTCTCCACAAAAAAAAAGATACCTTACATACAAGTTTGTACGGAACCCTCGTTGCGCGAGTCACAGCTCGCACTTTTTTGTTATTGTAAATGCTATTGCATAGCATCTTGTATTGCTATGTAAATCCTGTTGTACTATTGAATAAAGCTCATCTGGTTCCCGTTGCGGGTAGACTCGAAGGGTGGTCAGAGGCAGTAATGCTATCGTTGGCAGTCCCTCTGTAAATAAAACATTAACAATTATTCAATAAATGATAATTCGACAACGCACATAGGTGTAAGGACACAAAAGATGAAGAAGATCGGCCCTTCTCTCTACGTATCATGCCCGTTAAAGTCTTTGGGTGTCAACATGTTTGACTACGCTTGTGTCTGTGTAGAGTTTCTGTTCAAAATTGTACCATATCCTCCACCCTTCTTCTTCTTGGACTGATCCGTATATATTACCTTCCTCTCGAATCCATATTATCTACAGGGTGTTTTATCTGTCCTGCAGAAATTCTAGGGCGTGTTCTACAGCCCAAAATAAGAAAAATGTCCATATAAAGATGTGTCCGAAAACGCTTTGTAACTAACTGATGTACTGCCCTTAAAAAGGAATGACCTCAGACAACAGTGTAGTTTTTGATTGCGAACAATTTCTTCCTAACTGATGTACAGCCCTTAATAGGAGGTGGCCTCACACAACATTTTTTGCTAATATCTCAGACGTAAAAAATGATAATTGATTCAAATTTTGAGTGTACACGTTACTGATGCCGAACTACTGTTTTATTCTTATTTTCGATATTCTTGATAGCCAACCAGTGGCGGTATATATGGGAGACGAGCTATGTATTTTTGCAAATATTTTTTCCATCTGTACATTTAGCAAACCGCCACTGGTTGGCTATCAAGACGAAAATAAGCACAAACGGTAGTTCGCCACCAGTAACGAGTACACACAAAATTTGAATCAATTATCATTATTTACTTCTGAGATATTAACAAAAATGTTGTGTGAGGCCACCTCCGTTTAAGGCCTGTACATCAGTTAGGAAGCGTTTTTGGACATAGACAATGTAAAAGGGAGATGTAGAAACTTTCAGAACAACCTTGTACTGGTACCATATCTATTATAAGGGACAGTAATGATACCATATCAATAAATATGTATATATAATAAATGGTATCATTACTTCATAGGGACTTTTTTTCTTATTTTGGGCTCAAAAACGCCCTAGAATTTTTGCCGGACATTTATGAAACACCCTGTACAAAATTTCTTAACCTTTGTCGAAATAAAAAGTATCTCAAGAAAAGATATTCTGACTTCACTTATATTATTTATGTTTGTAACCTAATGCATCTAACATTCTGTTGTAGAAGATAAACTGCAGTTGTCTTTGGCAAACAAGGCTCAATATTTAATGGTGAACAAAGCCACTGTAAAGTGGTTACTGGATTGTGTGCCTGAAGGCCAGCTAAATGATACTCTGGATGAAATGATTCTCCGGTTTCGACCAAACCTTGTGGTTGATCTAGAAGACATATTAATAGAAAACGAATGTGACAGCTTTCAACTGGGAAAAGCACAATTTAAAGTAAGCACGATTTTAAATAATTTTAATACTTGCTCAGTTTCAATTGAATTTATTTATTATAATTATTGTTAATCAATAATCGTTACTGTAAGCAAATTCATCCAAATATGGAACAACTTAAGATACAGTTAGCATGATCAGTTAAACTGGAATAGGAGACATCATACGTTCAGCGCCTTTCTAACGGAAATTGACATAAAACCTCCAGTGGCGCGTAAAAAATGCAACCGCAGCTACAGATTTGAACAAAATGGATGGTTAGATTAGGTTATATTAGAGCAGATAAATCAAGACCACATATCGCGCAGCAGCGCGACCTCGATCCAAAATAAGAAAAAAAAAATCAATAGTTTGAACAATCTTTATATACCCCTTTCAAATTTATTTTCCCTACCCCCCATGTGTCTTGCATGCGCATAATGCGTACATTGGGTTGCCTATAGCTAGGATGTCTCTTACTCCAGTTTTACCACATGATCTAGTAGATGCTGGTTTAATCGTAAGTTGAATTCATCTGTTGGGAGATTTTATAATTCAAACTTTTCAGAAATCAAAGCGATAATGAACACGTTTTTGAGATGAGAAAATACATCTTTTTACGGTTAGTTAAGCGCATGCGCGTTCGCCATGTTTAAAAGGCGGGAATATGAAAGTTTCGGGCACATTTTGTTATTTTCGCTGGTTATACGTCAAAAAGTGCCCGAAAAACATTGCGGAAATTGACACATGCGCACAAAAAAATGTCAACTATGAAAAGGACTATTGTAATTAATTACAACAGTGATATTTAATGTTTTCTTTTCTTTTTTAGAATGAAGGAAAGTGTACCCGATGTCAGATGATTTGTATTAATCAGAAGACAGGGGAGAAATCAGTGGAACCGTTGAAGACACTGTCTAAAGAATTTGGTGGTAAAATAAACTTTGGTGTATATTTAAAGCAAGTCGAGAAGTGTAATTACATTCATATTCCTTGTAAAGCTGTGGCAGAATAAAATTTTACCTCGAAAAGATTAGTTATATTTTAATATAACCAACAAACCTATAACTAAGTATCGACAAGCATTTCCTTAAAACTTAATTTATTAATAGATTATTGAATTTTTTTTTCATTTAAATATTATTCAATATTCAGCATCAAAATTGTCTCCACAACTGTACATGGCACGAGTGTCCAACCCTCTTGTTTCTCTGGGCCACATAGGAAGAAATCATGGAGTTTTGGGGCACAAGTATTATTGTTCGGGCCGAATTGTTCTTCGGTTGTCGGGGCAGTGCTGACCTCTCGCGGAGCCGCTCGCTCAGCTACATTTTTGAATATAACGTATTTGATTGGTTGAATTAATGCGCGTGAATGCCACCTTCCCACAAAAAAGGATTTTCTCGAGATCTACCACGTGTATCGTCGGCATAGAACTTATACTATATGTTCTAAGATGGTCGGTGGGTCTTTTTGATTCTTGATCGCCATAGTGGCTCACCAAAATTTCGTCGTCATGAGCTGGGCCTTCCGTATCGATCTCAACAAGCTGACTTGACGGATACGGACAAAAATAGGTGGTAAGAGATCTGGGGAGGAATCTTAATTTACTCTCCCTTCCTGGTACCCCTTTATTAATAGATGGACGTCCGGACGCAAGTGATCAGCGGAGGAAACGCTGCGTGACAAATTTTTTTTTTATATTCCAATACAGTCCGCTAAAATACCGAATTATATTACTAATTAGCATTAGAGCACGAAAAGAGGCTCTTTCCACTCAAACATAATATTTATAGAAGTGTTTGTTGCAATGTGAAACTTCTTTATTGGTTTATGTTGTTGAAATAAATGAATAATAAAGATAATAAGAACAAAGATTTTTTCAAATGTTGGGTTTTCTTTACATCTTTAATGTTGGTCAATCAGCAGCAATTAAATTCATAAAAATATGGAGAGATCAAACCATTACAAAAACAGTGAAAGTAATGCTGGTCAATTCCTTGATCTTCCCAATTGCTGTTTACTCTGCTGAAACATGAACACTAAAGAAAACAGATCGAGAAAGAATTGAAGCCTTCGAATTATGGGTGTATAGGCGAATCCTAAGAGTATCATGGGTGGAACACAAAACAAACATAGGCGTTGTTCTGTGTTCCACCCATGACACTCATTCATGGATTCATGGAATCTACAAGAACTAAAAATCAAAAAGCGTCTACTAAACCAAATCAATAGAGCATATCTCAGTTACTTTGGCCACATAGCTAAAAGAACAGGTGAGATGGAAAACCTCGTGTCGAGGGAAAAATACCTAGAGGGCGGTCTGCAATGAGATGGACCGACAGATTATAAGATAATCTAGCTAAATTAATACATCTAGCACAAAATAGAAACGCATGGAAACAACAAATTCAAACACATACCGAAAATAGTATGACTACACCCTCCAAAGGGTAAAAGGAATGAGATGATGATGATTAATGTTGGTGGCGTAATACTACCCAAAATAAGCCTAATGTGGTTAGCGGACCGTTAGACACCCCTGGCTTATGATTTGTTTCTAAAACTATATGCAACCAAGTGAACACATTTGTGACATTACTAGTCTTAACCCCCAATTATTTGTTGCCAAAACATTATATATTGATACTTTCAGCCACTGAAGCAGCCCTGTCAAACAAAGTGATCGATTAAAATAAGGCAAGATGTCATCAGGCGAATTGGTACAGTGCTATAACAGGGGCTGTGGTCAGAAATACGATCCAAACGAGAATAAAGAAGGTGAGGTTATATTTCTACATTTATTTATCTCATGCCAACAACTAGGCACCCTTGTACAATTAAACATTTATCTACATGTGTTTAGCCAGGAAATCCAAATGCTTAGACTGGTCTGGCAAGCGAGTCTTTCTAACTCGTTTAAGTTGCAAGTCGTACAAACTCATTTAGGATGCTGAGTCTTTCTAACTCATTTTGGATGCTAAGTCTTTCTAACTCATTTAGGATGCCAAATCTTTCTAACTCGTTATCGGCTATCGATTTGTTCTCATTTTGTATGCTAGTTTTGGCTACTGAGTCATTCTACTCACTAAAGCTGCTGGTCATTATATAGGCTCATTTAGGCTACTAAGTTGGTATAAATTATTTTGGATGTGGAGTCATTCTAACTCAATTAGGCTGCGAGTTGTTCTACCTCATTTAGGCTACCAAGTTGTTCTAACTCCTTTTGTATACTGAGTTGTGTTAACTCATTTAGGCTTCAGAGTTCGCTGGCAAGACAACATCCAAAAAGACACAGAGGAGCTACTGTCATATCTGGGCCTTTCTTTCTATCAAGAGCTGCTATAACACTTTCAAACTCCTCCTTTGTAATCTCTTCTAGGAATTCTTATCAGTCAAATTCTAGCAGTCTAAAATCCCTCTCCATGTTTCTCCAGACAATAAGTCTCTGAAGTGATTCTTCCTTGTCAGGTCTCATAGTTTAAAGTTAGTGTTAAGTAACAAATCTGGAGGTCCCGAGTTCTATCCCGACTGTTCGCTGCATTTGTACCAGAAGACAAATGATATAATGGACATATAATTTATATAACATAATCTGGGCATATAAGAGAAAAATGAGGGCAATCTCCAATAGGCCACTTGGCCGCAGTGTTTGAAGGGTTAATAACCTTGTATCCACATTGGTCCAAACTTAAAAAAGGGGGTTCTTCCAGTTTTCTATTGCAATAGATCTTGGGGGTTCTTTCTTTTTTTTTTACCTGCAACAATGTCTCTGCTCATTTTCCAATTGATTTTCTATATTTGTAGCTTCACCCACTCCTGTATCTTTCGCCTCTCTAAATTGTGCATCCTTTTACGCTAAGTTTGAAAACTTACCAGAGGAGCTACCAGATTTAAGGGATTGGAAGGGTGTGCCCATGGATAAGGAGAGTTGGAAGTGATGTCTAAAGGAGGTCTAAAATAGACTGTCTTACCACACGAACTTCCTCTTCTTCTTCTTTTTCTCTGTCTTTTCATATATCATGTAGGGTGGGCATTGCTTTGTTGGATTCCTCCTCTCTATAGGTGTCTATCCAATGCATTCTCACTCTTCCAACCTTTATCTCTCAAATCCCCTGTTACCTCGTCTTTCCATCTCATTTTTGGTCTTTCTGTCTTCCTTGACCTTCCTATTTCCAGCTTTTCAAATCTTTTTCCCACGTAGTCCTCCTCTCTTCTCTGTACATGTGTGCTAGTCTGCTTTCTTGGACCTTCTTTCCTATGGGTCCCGCTTTCACTGTTCCTCTGATGTGATCATTCCTTATTCTATCCTTTCTTGTTACCCCGCTCATCCACCTCAACATTCTCATTTTTGTTACTTCCATCTTTCTCTCATGTGCTTTTGTAATCAGGCAAGTTTCCTCACTATAGAGCATAGCAGGAGTCACCACAGATTTGCAGAGCTTTCCTTTCCTCCTGCAGCTGATCTTCTCGTCACACAGTACTCCACTCAATTTCTTCCAGTTCATCCATACATTATTTACCATGTGTTGTATTTCAGACTCCAGCCCTCCATCACTTTGAATATATGACCTTAGATATTTAAACTTATTGGTCAGTGGCAGTTCTTTTTCCTGCAGGCTAATACATAGATCTTGCGCTTCCTTCATACACATATATTCAGTTTTTACCCTGCTGATCCTCATTCTCCTTTCTTCTAGAGCTTTCCTCCATGCTTAGAGCCTCTCTTGAAGTTTCTATCAGGTCAATTCACAGAATACAACGTCGTTGGCGGACGTCATGCTCCATGGCGCTGCTTTCCTCACATACTTGACTAGCACATCCATTACCAGGGCAAAGATATATGGGATGAAAGCAGATCCCTGGTGTAGCCCTACTCTCACTGGGAATTCCGTTGTTGTACCCACACTGCTCTTAACTTGTGCCATCACACCTTCGTACATTTTTTTCACCAGTCTCACTTACTATTCTGGTACACCTTTATTTCTCATACATCTCTTGCCTGGGCAGTCTGTTATACACCTTCTCCAGATCAATGAAGACCATATGTAAATCAACCTACACCTCCCTGTGTCTCTCAAGCAGTTGCCTTAGTGCAAATATTGCATCAGTTATTCCATTTCCTGGCCTAAATCCAAACTGTTCTTCCCCTACTTCAGTTTCCCGACGCAACCTTGTCATACACTGGAACAATAAGAAGAAATTCAGAAACTCAACTATGATGATAAATGTAATAAATATTAAATTTTTTAGATTGTAGACACCATCCTGGAGATCCTTTCTTCCATGATGCGTACAAGGGCTGGACGTGCTGCAACAAGAAATGCACCGATTTCACCGAATTTCTCAACATCAAAGGATGTACTGTTTCGAAACACTCCAATGAAAAGCCACCAGAACCTGAAAAACCTGCCAATAATCTACCAGATACCGACGTTATTGAAGTCAAACCAATCGTCAAGCCATCTTTAGATAGACCACCATTTGATTCACCAATGGTAAATAATAAGTTTGGTGGCAATATGTTTGTTATGTCTATCTCCTACATGTTGCTCTATACCATGGATCAGCAATCTTTTTAATTTTCAATAATAACAAAACTTTTCAATTCATAATAATTATGTGACCCTGCAAATCTGAAAATGTAAAATGTCAGCTTTCTCTCATGAATGTCAAGATTCATATAGTCGTTTGGTGTTTGTCGGAAAAATTAATCACCAGAGTATGTGAGAAGCACAGTTACCCTATGGGTTAAACTGAAATAGGAGACATCATACGTTCAGCGCCCCCGCGCCAAAATTCAAACTAACGGAAATTGACATAAAATCTCCAGTTGCGCGTAAAAAACGGCACCTCAACAAGCAAAGTTATATTAGGAGCAGATAAATCAAGACCACATATCGCGTGGCAGCGCGACCTCTCGATCCGAAATAAGAAAACATTTTCAATAGTTTAAACAATTTTTATATATCCACTTCAAATTTATTTTCCCTACCTCTACGTGTCTTGCATGCGTACATTGGGTTGCCTATAGCTATTATGTCTCTTACACCAGTTTTACCCAGATATATTCTGGTAGATGTCAAAATGAGAAGCTGAACAGAGAGGTAATTGTCATTGCAAAAGTGTTCCATGACTAAATGCAGTTGTAGAAACCCATTTTCTGGGATGTAGAAAATACAAAGAGACTGAGGGCTTGATGCAACCACGGAGACCAAGTCGGACAGACTGGAGGAGGGCCGCGTCCATCTGTACGGAAAATCGAATCAGATGGGCTATCCACACTTTCCAGCCATTCAAGGCCCCATGTGTGGACGGATTTGTTCCCGCCTTCCTACAAAAGGGAAGGAGAGGATTAACGTCGCATCTTTTAAAAATCTTGTTTAGCGCAGGGATACATACATGGAGAAGGGCTGGATGTTCTGCGATCGCAGCCAATCTCGCCTTTCAAAATCGCTTCACTAAATACAATTTTCCTGTCGTCACTACGTTCCGACCAACCGGGAGTGCGACAAGACGAAAAACTGGAGTCCCTCAGCCTATCAGATCATCTCAGAACATTGAGACAGCTTCAATCCTGCAATCCCCACGGCGTTCTGCGCGCATTCAAGGCGTCTGCCCTTGGACTTAAAGATCGGTCAGTGAGGCGAATTCTTCATGATGACCTTCATTACCATCCCTACAAGTTGACGATTGTGCAGGCACTATCAGAACGAGACTTCAATTCTCGAAGAAACGCATGTGAGGCACTTCTCGAAAAATCCCTACAAGTCGGCGATTGTGCAGGAACTCTCAGAACGAGAACTTTCGAAAACGTTCCAAAGGACCCTATTGTTTTTTTCAGTGTTTACCATTTTCGCTTAAGTGGATACGTTAGCAAGCAGAACATGCGCTACTGGGCTGACACTAATCTCCTAGATTTGCATCAAAGACCTTTACATTCACCTAGTGTCAAAGAGTAAGAGTAAGTCACAGAGTGGTCTGCAATTTCCTCTTTCATTTTTTTACGAAAATGAGGTCACAACGACAGCGAATTCGGACCGGTATGTGGGAGGAACATGTTGGAGGAATTTTTCTTTCCCCAACTTGATGAATTAGACATTGGGGACATTTGGTTCCAACAAGACAGAGCAACGGCTCACACTTCAAGGGCATCAATGGCTGTTTTGAGGGAACACTTCCCAGGGCGCCTCATCTCAATAAGGGGCGATTTGGAGTGGCCAGCTCGCTCACCCTCTTTTGTCCCAAAGGGCAATTTCTTTTTGTGGGGTTATTTGAAATCCCGCGTTTATGTCAACCGTTAAAGGACCCTACAAGACCTAAAGGTTATTTATATCTGCCAATATCCGGGCAGAAATTGCCAACATATCTGCTGATATGCTGATAAGGATCATAGCTAGTGCTAGAACTTGTCATTGTACTTGTAGACATACACTGGTGATGGTCTGAATGGACAAGAGATTAACCAAATATTTTGGACATACACCAAATGACTATGTGAATCTTGACATTCGCCAGTTTTTGGTCTTCCTATAATATAGCTGTTTACTCTTATACTCTGCATTGTCTCCTTTTAAAAGTTTCATCTATTCTTACTTTCTATTAATAAAAATATTAATATTTTTAGATTTTAATGCAACCTGAAGTAGCTGCCTCACTAAAGCAACAAATTTCAAACCCAAGCACAAATGAGAGAATAGTTAAAGATCCGAATGAAATTGCAATTGGGACCATTTGCAAAAATGGAGGCTGCAATGTGTCTTATTCCGGACCCAACATGGAAGATTCGCCGTGTGTCCATCATCCGGGCTATCCAGTTTTCCACGAGGGACTGAAGTTCTGGTCCTGCTGTACAAAGCGCACCTCGGATTTTAACGCGTTTTTAAACCAAGTTGGGTGTGAGACGGCGAAACATCTTTGGGTCAAAGAAGTAAGACAATTGATCAGACTGCAACTGTATTATAAATTTAATTATTGTTTATAGGAGAAATCTGAAGCTGTTGATTGTCGTTGGGATTATCACCAAACTGGAACTCATGTCATAGTCTCAATATATGCGAAACAATATTGTCCTGATTTGAGTCAAGTCAAATTAAATCCCATTAGATTATACGCAAATGTTGTCTTTCCACAAGAAGCTAATGCTGCCTTCAATTTAGATTTAGAGTTGCGTGGAGTAAGTAAATATTTAAAACAGTTACTGCTTTAATTTTCTTTTTAAAATGTACTGGAGGAAGTATTAACAATTGAGGAGTTGAAGTGAAAATTGAGTTAAGTACGAAAAAATACTAGGCCTAGTAAAGGTAGAAAATCAGGCTATGAGGGTGATCCCATAAAGAATTAGCCTGAGAGGGTTAAAAAAAAAACAAAATATCCTCTATTACTTTTCAGTAAAATCAGCAAAAATTTTGCACATCGAGTAATTAACGGTGGACCTATATAACCGGTATAACGGTAGACCTTTTACTAGTTGAAATTTTTAATGCGCATGCCTCAATTTCAGCCATGTTTTTGGGCACTTCTTTGACGTATAACCAGTGAAAATAACAAAATGTGCCCGAAACTTTAATATAGAGTTTTTCATAGTTAATTTTTGTTGTGCGCACACGTCAATTTCTGCTATGTTTTTCGGGCACTTTTTGACGTATTACCAGTGAATATAACAAGATGTGCCCGAATCTTTCATATTCCGGCTTTTAAACATGGTGGACGCGCATGCGCTTACTAACCGTGAAAAGGTATATTCCCGCTTTTTAAACATGACGGACGCGCATGCGCTTAACTAACCGCAAAAAGGTTTCTTCCAATCCTCTTCTAAAGTACTCTGAAGATTGGTCCTCAAAATACTCGAAAATAACTTACTGTAATTCATAATCGGTCATAAACAGTCACAAGGGACCATATCTGGACTATAAGGTAGATGGTGAATTTATGTGAACCCATAGTTCCTCACAGCACAGCCTTTGCAATTGTCGCCGTGCGAACCGGTGCATTGTTTTGCAACAACCGCACACCTCGAGCAGGCTTTCCTCGCCACTTTCCTTTAATTGCATGTCGCAGTCTATGTAGTAAGCTAGCGTAATAAGTGCCGTTTCGGACGAAACCTTTATGACCTATCTCCAAGAGCACCTGCAGCGGTGGAGAGAATTCTTCCATCAACTGTACAATCACGATCCGCCACAAGGTCCAGCGATTATCGAGCAGCCTAGATATCAATACACCGAACCGACAATTACCTATTAATAAAATCGCTGAAAAGATACTCCAAGATGAGAAACCGCAAGGTGGTCGTCATCTTTGTTGATTTTAGGAAGGCCTACGATTCCATCGATAGATAAACGCTTAACAAAGTACTCCAGGAGCTAGCACTAGACAACAAAACCCGCAGACTAATCCAAGAAACTTTGACACCCAACAACACCCATTCCAAGGTTAAATTTAGAGGCGAGATTTCAGAAAGCTTCGAAATAAAAACTGGAGTGAGACAAGGAGATGGACTTTCCCCACTTCTCTTCAACTGTGTCCTTGAAAAGGTTATGAGAGAATGGCGCAAGGAACTGAACAATTTGGGTGCTTAGAGTGGTATCTACCTGCGACGTAAGAACGACGGACTGGTTGTAGATTGCCTGGCCTTTGCAGATGACATGGAACTGTTTGCTGATTCTTTTGAGATGGCAGCAATGCAGGTAAACTGCCTCAGGAAACAGGCTGCCAAAGTGGGTCTTCAAGTGTCGCTGGAGAAAACAGAATTCTTCACCAACATTAGAGAAGCAAACAGAGAGATGTTACTAGAACAGAGAAACATCAAGAGGACTGAGAAATTTAAGTATCTCGGCGGATGGATTGAACCCAACTTATCAGAAAGAGCATCATTATCCAAGACTCAGCAAGTTAGAACTAGCCTATCGGCTGACTAAAAACACTTACAATAAGAAATGCCTGTCACGCAACTTGAAACTTAAGCACTACAAATCAGTCTTACGACCAGAAGCCCTATATGCCATGGAGTGTCTTTCCTTGAGCCAAAGAGGTGTTATAGAGAAATTGGATATCAGAGAGAGGAGAATCCTCAGGAAGATCCTAGGCCCAGTGAAGGAAGATGGCGAATTCCGAAGACGGCATCACTCTGAGCTCTACGAACATATTGAGATGCTCTCTGACTGTGCAAGGAAAAGAAGGGTAGCTTACTATGGCCACATTGCAAGATTACCTCCAAACCCACTAACCAACCGTCTGTTCACCTTCTGGCAAAACAAGAAGCTTCGTACCACTTGGTTGACAGAGACCGAGAAGGATATTAAAGAACTGGTAATAACAGATCTCAAAACCAGACAGTCTGTGAGACGCACCCTAAAGGAACCGTGGATTTCAGGAAAAACCTCAAAGGAAAGTACCCCCTGGATAGAAGAGAGAAAGGAGTTACACCGGCAGAAGATGCGACAATACTGGGCAAAGATCAAAGCCCAACAGATGAACAAGCATGGTCCAAAGTAGGCCTATTCGAAAGAAGAAGAAAATCGCTGAAAAACGGTAAAGCGCCAGGAGGAGATCAAGTAACGGCCTATATGATAAAAGCCCTAGAAGACGTCTTATTGCAACAACTTCACGTTCTCATAACGAATATGTCGCATTCGGATCGTATCCCGTCGGCGTGGAAGAAAGCGATCGTTGTGCCTATTCTGAAGAATGGAGACAGTCGAGAATGCAAGAACTACCGTAGTATTAGCCTCCTCTCGATCGTTGGTAAAGTATTTTGTATTTACGAAAATGATGCAATTAAAGCTAAAGAAACATCGAGAGCATACGAGCCGGGAAGAACAAGCTGGATTTAGACCACATCGAGGTAGAGATGAGCATGGGACGAGTTTGTCCTGCCAAATCCCATCCCGTGGGACGGATCCATGTCACTGTCCTATCCCATCACATTTTCATCCCACTGTCCCCATCCCACAAACCTAAAATTTTCATCCCATCCCATCCCGGTCGCGCGGCCCGTCCCATTCATCCCATACATCAGACTCTCTTTTCGTTTCAGACTTCCCTAACGATAATTCGTTCAAATTTAATTTTTCCTTAATTTCGAGTAATCCTTTTTCGTCGCAAACGGATCATGTGACTTTTCAGGAACTACATCGTTATCACAGAAATCCAATTAATTAGATTACGACGAACTAGATTTATTAGATTATCAAAACTCGTCCCACTCCGCCCCATACAAATTTGTCGTCCCATCCCATGTGACGTCCATACCAGTCATCCCATCCCATGGGACGATGGGATGGGATGGGTCGATGCGATCCCATGCTCATTTCTTCATCGAGGATGCATCGATCAGATATTCGCTCTCCGTCATCTAACTGAAGAAAGAATTCGATGCTTCCAACAATGGCGGCACCGCTGGGAGAAGTGTGTGGAGTCCCAAGGAGACTACTTCGAGGGTGAATAGGTTTCCATCGCTCCAGGTATGCCATTTTTTTACCGGCTAAAGGTCGGATACTTTTCTAACAGACTACGTATAACATACGCAAATGACACAGTGATCATAGCAAGCAACCAACAAGACCTACAGGTACTAATGAACAACATAAACAGAAAGGGGTCAGAGGCCGGACTAAGAATGAACAGATCCAAAACAAAATTCATGGTTATAAGCTGTAATAATCGGGCAGGAGCGTACATCACGGTAGAGGGAGAAACAATCGAAAGAATCTACGAGCACGAAATACGTAGGCACACTAGTAAACGAAAGATGGGACCCACTACAGGAGATCAAGAGCAGGGAAGAACAAGCCAGACAGGCATTCAACAAACTACGTCCTTCACTATGCGATAAAAACCCAAATTTAGAAATCCGGCACAGAATGGTCAAATGCTACGTTTGGCCAATCCTACGGCATGGAGCAGAAACCTAAAGTATAAAAGTTGCATCCATTAACAAGATCGAGGCGTTCCAGATGTGGACACTCAGAAGAATGTTCCGTATCCCTTGGGTGGATCACTTTACCAACGAGGAGGAGTGGTCAGATTACTATTCAATGCCATAAAGCAGCGCAAGATCTCGGTCACATACTAATGGGGCCAAAATAACGAATTCCCCAGTTCATACTCCATGGAAGGATAGAAGGGGCATCGGATGTAAACAGCTATCATGGCTTAGGAACAACTGGAACTGGACCGGAATCAAAAAGTTTGGTGACATGTGCCAAGCTGCAATAAACAAAACAATAATAATTATTCAATAAATGATAATTCGCCAACGCACATAGGTGTAAGGTAACAGAAGAAGAACAAAACAACGCGTTTCTGTGGATTTGAAAAGTTTTGATAACACGTTTCTGTAGATTTGAAAAGTTTAGACAACACGTTTTTGTAGCTTGGAAAAGTTTAGACAACACGTTTCTGTAGATTTGAAAAGTTTAGACAACACGTGACTGTAGGTTAGAAAAGTTTAGACAACACGTTTTTGTGGATTGGAAAAGTTTAGACAACACGTTTTTGTAGATTGGAAAAGTTTAGACAACACGTTTCTGTAGATTGGAAAAGTTTAGACAACACGTGTCTGTAGATTGGAAAAGTTTAGACAACACGTTTTTGTAGATTGGAAAAGTTTAGTCAACACGTTTCTGTAGATTTGAAAAGTTTAGACAACACGTTTCTGTAGATTTGAAAAGTTTAGACAACACGTTTTTGTGGATTGGAAAAGTTTAGACAACACGTTTTTGTAGATTGGAAAAGTTTAGACAACACGTTTCTGTAGATTTGAAAAGTTTAGACAACACGTTTTTGTAGATTGGAAAAGTTTAGACAACACGTGTCTGTAGATTGGAAAAGTTTAGACAACACGTTTCTGTAGATTTGAAAAGTTTAGACAACACGTTTTTGTGGATTGGAAAAGTTTAGACAACACGTTTTTGTACATTGGAAAAGTTTAGACAACACGTTTCTGTAGATTGAAAAAGTTTAGTCAACACGTGTCTGTAGATTGGAAAAGTTTAGACAACACGTTTCTGTAGATATGAAAAGTTCAGACAACACGTGACTGTAGGTTGGAAAAGTTTAGACAACACGTTTTTGTAGATTGGAACAGTTTAGACAACACGTGTCTTTAGATTGGAAAAGTTTAGACAACACGTTTCTGTAGATTTGAAAAGTTTAGACAACACGTTTTTGTGGATTGGAAAAGTTTAGACAACACGTTTTTGTACATTGGAAAAGTTTAGACAACACGTTTCTGTAGATTGAAAAAGTTTAGTCAACACGTGTCTGTAGATTGGAAAAGTTTAGACAACACGTTTCTGTAGATATGAAAAGTTCAGACAACACGTGACTGTAGGTTGGAAAAGTTTAGACAACACGTTTTTGTAGATTGGAACAGTTTAGACAACACGTGTCTGTAGATTGGAAAAGTTTAGACAACACGTTTCTGTAGATTTGAAAAGTTTAGACAACACGTTTTTGTGGATTGGAAAAGTTTAGACAACACGTTTTTATACATTGGAAAAGTTTAGACAACACGTTTCTGTAGATTGAAAAAGTTTAGTCAACACGTGTCTGTAGATTGGAAAAGTTTAGACAACACGTTTCTGTAGATATGAAAAGTTCAGACAACACGTGACTGTAGGTTGGAAAAGTTTAGACAACACGTTTTTGTAGATTGGAACAGTTTAGACAATACGTTTCTCTAGATTTAAAAATTTAAACAATTCGTTTCTGTAGATTGGAAAAGTTTAGACAATACGTTTTTGTTGTGCTTCGGCAAACGAACCGTCATCTCGTCTTCATCGACTTCAAATCCGCCTTTGATTGCATCGACTGGGGCAGTTTGTGGAGAGCCCTGGAGACCCTCGCCACCACTTTTTAACGTTGTGGTTGACGCGATTATGCAGAAAGCATTCGATAAACGACGCAGAGTCCGATACGGCGACGGCGACGACAGCTTCATAACCGATCTGATGTTCACGGATGCCGAAGCAACAGACATTTTGAACGACATTTCCCGCATCGCCCAATCATATAGATTAAAGATCAATGCGATCGCTTGTGACAGAGAAGGAATTAGCGTCGACGGCCGATGTTCATAGCCGGATCGGTCAAGCAACATTCACCTCGCTCAAGTAGTGCATATGAAAGCGGACGAATATCACCATCAAAACTAAAATACGTCAATACCGAACTTTAATCCTTCCTTATGGATCAGAAACGTGGACACTGCTCAAAACGGACCTAAACAAACTCGAGGTCTTCCATATGCGATGCTTGAGACAAATACTCCGTGTCTCTATCCGCGACCGACTCCGAAACGAGAGGATTAGAGAAAGCTGCGATCAACAGACACGGGTTGAAGAAGAAATACAAAGACTACGTTGGTTTGGCAACGTTTGCCGGATGAATAACACCCGGCTTCCACACCATGTCCTTAGGCAGGAGATAAGACCAGCATTTAGTTTCGGGGGGGTTTTAAGAAAATACAGTAAGAGAAATGCACCAATTTACTTTCTAAACTGACACACAAGGGTTCCTAAACTTCACATCTACCACGCTATCATGAAGAGAGTCGTCTCTACTGGTCTCTTTATTTCAATATAACATTTATGTATATATTTTGCGTATTTGGGGGGGGTTTAGTGTGTATTATGCACTAGTATATTCTCATCTATCTCTACAGGTGTTACTTTGGGGTCAAGCTGCTACCGTCAATAGATGTTTTATTTTACAAAAAAGAATTGTTAGACTTATGTTTGGTCTAAGAGGAGGGCAAAAGTTGTAAATATTTTTTTAAAAAGTTCATAATACTTACATTACCCTCAATTTACATGTTAAAAGTGCTGTGGTATACAAAATATCATATAAGTAACTTTAACACCTTATTTAAATAACACGATCACCATACAAGACATGGCTCTCTTCAGGGCTTTATCGTTCCCAAAACATAACACGGCCTTACTTGAGAAATCCTTCTTTTATACAGGAATTGAATTATTTAATAAGCTGGACAATGAAATAAAGAGAAAGAACTTTAAGCAATTTAAAAAAGATGTAAAATGTATCCTTGCTCAAGGAGCATATTATTCAATATCTGAATTTTTGGAAAAAATAATTTGTATCATTTTGCTATCATAACGTTAATAATTTAGTGTCTAATGTAATTTGTAATAGTTGCATTTTTGTAGTATTTATTGTATTAATGTATTAACACGTTAACTGCCGCAATACAAATTGTAAAATAAAATACAAATACCTGTGAGGCACCCGCGATTTACGTGGCAGTCAATGTGTTAACGTGTCTATTATAATTATTGTCTATTGTAACTATCACATCCACAATATGTATTTAATGTGGCAAAGTAAATAAATAAATAAGTGTAAGCACATACACGTCCGAGTTCTATCCGCCATCGGCCGACAAAATCGGTTTTGGTGTTCGCGAGCCGTTAGTCATGTGGGCGGTCACATGACTAACGGCTCGCGAACGTATGTTCAAATGCACTAGAGAGTTCGAAGATGTAAGGTGTTTCGATTAAACATTGATTTCATATTTTTAGGAAAATAGATTTGGCACTTAACTCAGTTTCCAACTCCTCACTGGTAGTATTAATCAAACTTATTTTTTGTGTAGGTTATAGATGTGAAACAAAGTCGGGTGAATATGTTTGGAACGAAAGTTGAAATCAAGTTGAGGAAAGCTGAGCCGGGTAGTTGGTCCAGATTAGAAGTTCCTAGGAAGGAGCAAGTTGCCATTAACACAGAGAAATCTGTTGCAGTCTTGGAAGAACAAGTTGAGGGAGTTGACCTGAGTGATTTGTAACATGACGATAAGATTAACTTAATTTAAATAAAATGAATGAAGTTTGGTTTTGTAATAATGTTGAAAAGCAGTTAATTTTAACCCTTTTATTACTTAATGTGCAAATAGAACTCATTTATATCAGGTTTGCTGATTTTTCTTTGAACATTTATTATTGTCTCAAGAATGGGCATAGCAAATGGGGTGTTTTGGGGTTCAAACTCCCCCCGAATTATGCAAAATATAACATAAATATTATATTGAAATAAGGAGAGATGAGGAGGAGCGACTCTCTTCAAGTGAGCATGGTATTATGGAATGTAAATGGCTCATTTCTGTTATTGTATTTTCTTCAAACCCTCCCAAAACTAAACCCTGGCTATGCCCGTGGTCTCAAGTATACCGGCTACATTGGTAACAGCTGAATCATTGTGCGACTTAATTTCATAGGCCCAAGCTACATGCAGACCAAGCAGCCATAAATTAATAATAATTGGTTTTTATGGCTTCTGATAGCAGGAAAGGGCTTCCCATAAAGCATCTCCATCAGTACCAAGCACTTGACCTCTTTCCAAAGCTATAAATTACATATGATAATTTAAATCTTATCAAAAATTGTTTTGGCAATGCATTCACATGTTTTCTTTTTATTGGATTAAAGGAAAATGTATGTTGGACGATGTGTAAATGAATATGTATGTATGTTGGAAGATTAAAAATAAACATCCTGTATAAATTTTACTTCATTAGTTTTAATTTCCCGCCTCCAATCCACCATGTCAAGTTGACGCACATATGTATTTTTAAAGTAATGCCAACATCAAAGCTGAAATAGCAAGAAACATAAACATTAATAATTTCTTGTTTAAATTTATAATCGCAGAATATTACAGATATCGTTTATTAAAAATTATTTATAATTATTTAATGCGATATTTATGCTATATTATGGAAAAATAAAAGTTACAGTTTTTTTAAGAACGTTGTCAATTCTGTAAAGATAAACTATATTTGTTTTCTTTAATTTTTGGAGATTAAAAATAAACACCCTGTATAAATTTAAGTTCATTAGTTTAGATTTACCCGCCTCCAATCCCCATTGTCAAATTGACGCACATATGTGTATTTTTAAAGTATTGCCAACATAAAAGCTGAAACTGCAAGAAATATAAACATTAATAATTTTTTATTTAAATTAATATTATATTTATTATATTATGCTATATTAAGCTATATTATGGGAAAATAAAAGCTTGTTTTTTTTGTTTTTTTTTAAGAACGTTGGCAATTCTGTAAAGATAAACAATATTTGTTTTTATAATCTTGGGAGATTAAAAATATACACCCTGTATAAATTCATTCATTAGTTTAAATTTACCCGCCTCCAATAATCCACCTTATCAAATTGACGCACATGTATTTTTAAAGTATTGCCAACATTCAAAGCTGTAGTAGAAAGAAATATAAACATTCATAATTTTTTGTTTAAATTTATAATCGCACAATATTATTGATATCGTTTTTTCAAAATTATTTCTTATTATTTAATGCGATATTTAAGCTATATTATGGGAAAATAAAAGTAACAGTTTTTTAAATTTTTTTTTTTTAAAAACTTTGGTAATTCTGTTAAGATAAACAATATTAATAATAAACACTAAGCGCAAGTATCACCAATTGATTTATTTAACACTATCGATTTCGGCTTCTTAGGCCTTTTTCAGAATATTATGTCATAATCTTCTTACTTAATCTTCATAATCTACTGAAGAAAGTCTAAGAAGCCGAAATCGATAGTGTTAAATAAATCAATTGGTGAAACTTACGCTTAGTGTTTATTATTTATTATTAATATTGTTTATCTTTACAAAATTTGCAAAGTTCTTAAAAAAAATAAAAAAATCTGTAAGTTTTATTTTCCCATAATATAGCTTAAATATCGGATTAAATAATAAGAAATCATTTTTAATAAACGATATCTATAATATTCTGCGATTATAAATTTATACAAGAAATTATTAATGTTTATATTCCATGCTTTTGGGAATTTTGGGAAATTAAAAATAAACACCCTGTATAAATTTACCTACCTTAGTTTAAATTTACCCGCCTCCAATCTACTTTGTCGAATTTACGCACATATGTATTTTTAAAGCATTGCCAACCTCAAAGCTGAAATTGCAAGAAATATAAACATTAATAATTCCTTATTTAAATTTATAATCGTACAATATTATACATATCGTTTATTAAAAATTATTTATTATTACTTAATGCGATATTTAAGCAATATTATGAGATAATAAAAGTTAAATTTTAATTTTTTTTTTAAGAACATTGGCATTTCTGTAAAGATAAACAATATTTGTTTTTATAATTGAAAGTCACAGCAAGTTCATACGTCTGAATCATATCTCGGTTAATTATCATCGACTTGGATAAACCAGCGATAATTATATACCAAGCTTTGAACTGAAGACGCGAGAACATTTGCTTATCGTGCAGCAAGATGTTGAAGTCCCTGCTCGTCATTTTTGCTGTTTTCTATGCGGCCAACTCTGCCTTTGTTAGGTAAGATCATTTATATTTTTTGAAGGGAGATATTAAATTATTGATTAATCATTAAATTTAAAAACCGGTTTTATGTATAAGGTGACAAATTAAGAGTGTCCTTTTAAACTGCAATTATCATAAAATGAAACAAGGACATCAAAGTTTATTATTATTGATATAAAATGACTATCCATGTTTTCAATTATCTGATCAAACTCTCAGTCAAGCAGGATAATCATGGCTCCTGTACTTTTTTTTCTTCAATTGGCCGTCTAGGGACCGCGTTCAACAACTATTGTTCAACGTCTCTCTCTCTTCAGTCCATAACCCTTCTGCAGGGTGTGGTGACATCAATTTGTTACGCTCGGAATCTCATTACTTCCTGCATTCCTTGTCCCATCAGGGTTTTTGTTCGGTCTGTCCATTGTGTCGGTGATTTTTCTCTTGGGAGGCGAAGATTTCTCCTATTCATTCTCTTTTCTCTTTTGAAAATATATCTTCATTCTCTCTCTGCTGCTCCCATCAGACTTCTTCCCACACTGTTCCTCCAGTTTTTCTCTTCTTCGCCTCAAATCCTTCAAAATGGAGAATTTTATCTCTCATCAAGTCCCTGTTTGTTATGTCTTCTTCTCAAATATCCAACTCCACTAAGTCTGCTTTGACTTCCTTGAACCATGTGATTTGGGTTTTTGTAAAAAAAAACATGAATATTTTCTTTGTCAGCCTTTCATCATTCATTCTTTTTAAATGGGCATAGAAGCTTACCCTTCTCTTCTTCATAGCATCTCCCACTTTCTCAATTTTATCATACACTTCTCTATTACTTCTAAGCTTCCAAGACCCATTTTCAAATCACCAATTGTCAAGCACTCTTCTCATGATTTTTCACTCCTCCTTTGCTATAGCTTCCATTTCTTTGTCAGTGTTCATCGCCAAACATTCAGATGCATACAGACACTCTGGCTTAAGGGGCTATTGTTCCATGTCTCTCTCTCTTCAGTCCATAACCCTTCCGCAGGGTGTGGTGCATCAATTTGCTACACTCACAATCTCATTACTTCCTGCATCTCTTGTCCCATCAGGGTTTTTGCCTGGTCTATGACACTTTCAAAAAAACGTTTTTTGTTTTTTGGTCTTATTTAACAGTTCATACTTTCAAGAATATCCCGTGAAAATTTCAAGGTTGTATCTCTAATACTCCCTGAATGGCAGCCTTCTAAAGCGCAACTGCTCGCAGGAATAAAATTCTCCACCTGCCTCGATGTGATTTTTGGATTTGGAGGCAATACATTTTTAGAAAACTTATTTTTTTATATTTTTCAGTAAGTTGATCGATTTTTCTGAATTCGTATGATTTTTTTCGGATTTTTATAATATTTTTGAAAAATATTTTTTCGATCATTTTTCGAAATTGGAAAGAAAGTCAAAAAGATAGAGATAAAAATCTGGGAAAGTTTAGGCGGATTCTCAAAAATCATTCATTTATTTGTAACAAAAAAAGAATAGGTTTTCCAAAAATTTTGTTAAAAAACATTCAAAAAAATTCATTTGTTAATAACTTTTCAACATTATTATTATGTAAAAGCAATGTTTCCGACATCTTTAATATATATGAGATTTTTTTCTTTTTTTTTTTTGTCGTATTCGGAAGTATATGTCATCAGATTATACTTGAGAGTTTGAGAAAATATAGGCAAATATATATATTAAATAAATAAATATATATTAAATATATATTCAAATTTTCCCCTGTTGTAACTCAAAGAGAAATTATCCGATTGACTTGAAATTTGGACTGAGTAAATGTTCTGAGTATTCTTGAATATATTTACTGTTCCGTCAACTAGGAAATTTTTGATTGGATGAAAATTGACGATTTGGCATTGAAAAAAAGAGCATTTTTTAGGCAAGAAACAGACGCCATTCATAACTACGCCATTTTGTTAGATTTTGATATTTTTCGCTAATCCTAGTTCATGGTACATAAAATACCTTCCAGTTTAACGACTATTATTTTTTTGGGTTCAACTACTCCATCGGCTTCAAGGAGGGCAGTGGAGGAACTTTTTTTTGGCGCTTCCGAAGTCGCTTGGTTGTTAATATTTTTCTATGAAAAAAATATGCATTGAAGGTCAAATATAGCCAAATATGTTCTTAATTTCCTGAAACATTTAATTGATTACTTTTCTTCCAAAAAATCGGCCTTCTGTCCACACTGGAGGAACAGTTTTTTCTTCTTTGCCTCAAATCCTTCAAAATGGAGAATTTTATCTCGCGTCAGGTTCCTGTTTGTTATGTCTTGTTCTCCAATACCCAACTCCACTAAATCTGCTTTGACTTCTTTGAACCATGTGAATAGGGTTTTTGTAAAAAAAACATGAATATTTTTTTGTCAGCCTTTCATCATTCATTCTTTTCAAATGGGCATAGAAGCTAACCCTTCTCTTCCCTCTTCCTCATATATATCATATATATACCTCATACTTTCTCAATTTTATCATACACTTCTCTATTACTTTTAAGCTTCCAAGACCAATTTTCAAATCACCCATCACAGCTCATAAGGGCTGCAGTGCTTCAGCCCTCCCGCCAAAAAGAAAACATTTTTGTAATTATTACAAACTATTCCATTAGTATACAATTATTTTACAAAAACATTTTTCCGTTCGTAGTATATTTATTTTTTAAATTGTAGGTAATAAATACCTCAATAGGCGCTCTGTATGTGTGTATTGTGTAATTTAGTGCGGTTGTATATTCATATCTTGGGCTGAAGTCAGTGCAGACCGAGTCTCACCGCGTAATTTGTGTATTGAGCTGGTTACCCCCACCCGCGATATACATTTTTGTAATATGTATATCGGGGGCTGCAAACATTGCAGTCCGCACTCTGTATTTTAGTCATTTTATGAGTTTCTAAGAACTCGAGTTTGGCAACGGCTAAGAACCTTAAGTAGACAATTAATTGGTGGACAATTGAAAAGTGGACAATTTAAAACAATGTATTAATAAATAAGTAGTTCTTAGCTATACACATAGAAAGTAATATAGTTATTTTTGAATTTAATTATTGAATTTAATTTGAATTAAATTTTTATAGAAATGAAGAAGCAAAAAATTCAGTTATGCATTTGCAAAAGATCAACTTTGCACGACTGGAATTTCAAGAAAAAATTGAAATTAAATCATTAGGACCGTTAACTTTATTTATGATTTAAATATTTGTCTAGTGTCACAAAGTCGTTCAAATAATTATGACCGGAAATTTTATTTCAACATTTATATGAAGCACAATTGGTTAGCAGGTTGTCACTGAATTAAAAAATTCAATATGTTTCTGTATGTGTCAATGAAAATGCGGGTTTTTTTTAACTCGTAGTGATTTTTTATTATAATTTTTTCCAGCCCTCCCACAAACATCATCTACGAGCCGCCACTGTCACCCATTCTCAAGCACTCTTCTCATGCTTTTTCGCTCCTTCTTTGCTATAGCTTTCATTTCTTTGTCAGTGTTCACCAAACATTCAGATTATTATTTAATAGTTCATACTTTCAAGAATATCCTGTGAAAATTTCAAGGCCGTATCTCTAATACTCCCCGAATGGCAGCCTTCTAAAGTGCAACCGCTAGCGGGAATAAAATTCTGCACCTGCTTCGAGGCGATACATTTTTGGATTTGGAGGCAATACATTTTTAAACGCAACACCATTGGTTAAAACGAAAGTGACGTAACATCCCGTATAAACAAGTCCATATTTTTCACATTTGTATGTCATTGTAGTCTTTTGGTTAGAAAATAAACGTCAAAAACGTCAAGTTAAAAATGAAAACAGCTGTAGTAAACAATGGATCTTTTGATGACGTCACGGTTGATTACTTACGGTTAGGCAACTTTTTTTTTGGGCGCTTTCGAAGTCGCATGGATGTTTCTATGAAATCGATGTTTCTTTTTTATGAAAAAATTATGTAATGAAGGTCAATTTGAATATAGCCAAATATGTTCTTAATTTCCTGAAACATTTAATTGAATACTTTTTTCCCAAAAAAATCGCGAAAATAACCTAAATTTTCAGCGGGCTGATTTTAGCATTAATGGACACTGACTTTGTACACATTCTTTGTTAGCTGGAATGCTTTTCCATTTTTCTTACTATTGTTTTATTTCCTTCTTTGTCTAAAGTCTAAAGCAGCCCAATGCTTTCCTTTAAGTATTTAAATTTTTAAGTATAAAAACTTTTTTTATTTGGCCATACTGTTATCATATTGTTCGGTGCCTCTATCACATTGGTTAGGTACTCCTGTCTTTTCAAAAGATATTTTCAGTCCTGTCTTTTCTGCCGTTTCTTTCAGAATATTGATTTGTTTGGTTGCTTCTACCAAACTTCCAGCCATTCGCAAAAGAGAGGCATCCACTTCTATTCTTCAATAATAAACCAATAAGCAATCCATCTTTTATTCTTCCTAATCTGATTTTTTCTATTCCTTCTTCAGTCGTTTACTTTCTCCACTCTCTAATAGCTTTTTCTAACACACAGTTGAATAGGACAAATGACAACCCATCTCCTTGTCTTAATCTTGTTCAGATTTTGGAAGGTCTGGACACTTCGTCACAAATCGAACGAGATGCTGGAATATTTTTGTGGAAAAATTGTTTGGAAAATTTTTTCGTGGTTTTTTTTTGTTACGCGAATGAAATCCAAGTGCTGAAAACGATTTTGAAGTTTATTTCGCTCTAAAGTTACAAATAAACAAGTTTTATATATTTTTTCGCTGTAGACCATCTCGCATTTCCGACTGATTTGACGCTGTCATAAATTTTGAACGGCTCACCACAGTGAATTCTAGTCTTCACCAATCGATTCAGCGTCCCAAAATTAGTATAGAATACGTATACAATATTCCATAGGAAGCTTTCAGTTAAGAAATACCGCCGACACGGGGAGTCTAGACCGCGGAAACGACGATATGCGAGAAAATCGATTTTGTCAAAATCGTTATTTTTTGAGTTACCGCAAAATTTAAAAACGTTTCTGAAAGGATTTTTGCTGCTGATATGCAAATTATATTTCGCTAGCTCTTTCCGTTCACTATCGCCTGCAAGAAATGAAGAAAATTTTAAGAAATTTCAGCGCTCGAGTAGAGATCTCGGAAAGTCGTGAATTTTCCGCGGACAATCTTAGTGTATTAACAGGAAAATGACATTCTGAAAACGATTCCGCAATCCGTTTTTGATTATCTCCAACCGTTTCCGAGACATCTACTTGCCAAATCGAGAATCGGGTAAATTTCAGTTTTAAATTTCTCTAAGAATTATTGAATATTTCCGGACAATTTACACATCGACTTGTTCGTCTTGTCGTGTAGTTTCTTTCTGCCCAAAATTATTTCGCTGCTTTTTACCGTTCTCGAAAAAATCGATAAAAACCGAAAAAGCCACATATTTTTCGAACTCGACATGATGGAATTTTTTATTTTAAAAAAATTTTTTCCGTGATTTTTGTTTTGGTTACCTTTTTTTGCTGAAAACGGTTTTCCAGTTTATTTCGCCCTAAAGTTACAAATATACAAGTTTTATATATTACTTGTTCGTCTTGTCCTGTAGTTTATGTGTGTCGAAAATTATTTCGCTGCTTTTTTACCGTTCTCGAATAAATCGAAGAAATCCGAAAATGCACATATTTTTCGAATGAAATGGTGGAAAATTTTTGTTGAAAATTTTTTTGGAATTTTTTTTCGTGATTTTTATTTTGTTACCCGAAGGAAATCCAAGTGCTGTAAATGGTTTTCCAGTTTATTTCGCTCCAAAGTTACAAATAAACAACTTTGATATATTTTTTCACTCTACACCATCTCGCACTTCCGACTGATTTGACGCTGTCCCTTGGATTTTCGCGACCCCTGGATAGAAGAAACGGGAAAATAGTAATTCCCAAACAGTTGTACCAACAAGCATAAACCAAACCCCAAATTAGTTTTTGAGAAAAGTAAGTTTAAAAATGTAAATGTTTACAAATTTGATGGTGAAGGCGGGATTTTGAAAAAAGAGCAATATTTTCTAAAATAAACATTAAAATATTGGGAAAATTTGTATTCTGTATAGATATTCTGTACATATATAAGTATTCTGGAACAGTTCTACCAACATATCCACAAAATTTGAAACAAATACTCAAATTAGTTTTTGAGAAAATTAAGTTTGAAAATTTCAATGTTTACAAACTTGATTTTCAAGGTGGAATTTACAAAAAAACTGCAATATTCGCTGAAATAAATATTGAAATATTGGGCTAAACATTCCGAAACATCTCTACCAACATCACCACAAAATTTTAAAGTCCCCAAATTGATTTTTGAGAGAATTAACCTTTAACTGGTGACTGGTGAGCGGTCTCACAGGCCGAGCGGCGTCAGCGAAATATAATTTCACCTCCTTCCTCGCGCTTTCTTTGTTACAGCGCCTGAGTAGCTTCGAGTTTTGTTGCGTCTACGCTGTAGAGAGAGATAGTTGCGTCATATAGTCCCAAATCGGTATGTTAAATCGATGTAAAGTTCAGCAACGGCCTCTCAGACCCTACCTCACCACTTAAGTGACTTTATAATAACTGCCAAACCCTATATAACATCGGAGAGTGTGCAACTATCGATGAAATGTTGATAGCTTTCAGAGGTCGTTCTTATTTCGTGATGTATATGCCAAACAAACCATCCAAGTACGATTTGAAGATGATGTGTATGTGCTATGCTAAGACCAATTATTTCTATAATGGCTTTATTTACAGTGGAAAGGGATCTGATGGTGAAACTTTGACAAACGATGAAAAGAAGTTGTTGGTTCCATCACAAGCGGTGATACGCTTGACGAAACCCATACACGGTAGTAACGGCAATGTAACGTTTGACAATTGGTTCACATCGATTGAATTGGCAAATGCACTGAAAAACGAGGTCTGACGTGTGTAGGTACTCTAAAAAAACAAAAGAGAAATTCCCAAAGAGTTCTTGCCATCTAAATCAAGAAATGTTGGATCTACACTCTACGGATTTACCAATTCAATGACTTTGATCTCTCACGTGCCAAATAAAAATAAAGCTGTGTGTTTAGTTTCTTCAATGCAAACGCATTGTGACTCTATTGATGAAAATACAGGCAAACCTGAAATTATTGCCTATTACATTCGACAAAAGAGGTGTTGACGATATAGATAAAAAATGCTCCATCTACACCTGCAGTCGCCGAACGCGAAGGTGGCCTATGACGATATTTTGTCGAATGTTGGATATAAGTACACTGAACGCACATGTTTTATAACAAGCTGATGGTACCAATGCTATTGCTCGAGGACAATTCATGAAAATACTGACCAGAAGCGAAACAATTATGCTCTAACTGCCAATAAAAATTACCAAAGTTTAACCAATGTCAGTTTTGTAAAATGATCCCGTTGATTAGCGCATTATTTTTTTTTACATTGATTTGTGTGTTAACTTTGTGGAAAAAATATATTTTTGTTAAAATATTATGTTTAAATAATATTTTTTGTTTATAATTGTATAATTGTTTATAATTTAGAGTTTATTGGCTAGTTTTATTTTCTCCTTTCATATGTTATTAAACTGTTTTTAAAGACTGCAGTGAGCTACCCCACCCAATTTCTATGCTATAGACCAGATAAGACACAGGCCTCTCAGGCCGTTCCTCACCAGTTAAGTTCCACAAATACCACGTCACCAGTTAAAGGTTAAGTTGAAAATTTAAATGTTTTTTAATTTATCTCGACATTTCACTATTTACTGCTTACCCAATACTTACACACGAAATGCCTTCATTTTTTTATGAATTCGACGACCCAAAATATTCTTTATCGACCCCTCTGGGGGTCGCGGCCCATGGTTTGCGCACCACTGCTCTAGGACACGCTCTAAATTTACCCTGATTCACCCTGTATATACAATTACATAACCCATTGTCAGATAAGATTCTTTTAAATTTTATATCTGTTTATATTCTTTGTATTTATTTATAAATACCTATTGAAAGAAAGAACGTTATTTAAGCCAACAAAATTGTGTTTGTTTTTACAGTATTAGAAACCTTATGGCTTTTGGCAACAACATCACATTTTTATCTGTTTACAGCATTCTTTGTCAAAATAAGCTGTTCATTATTAATAAATGTATTTATCACAGATAATTCATTTTCTTGTTTATATCTTTATAATAGTATTCAAAATAATCATTTAAACAATGTTTACATTATGAAATTTTAAAAGTTGCTGGAAATTTAATATTATGTAATTTTGCTATCATTAAAACCCTTTTATTATCCAGATCAGCTTGTGTTAGTTTGTCTGCCTCCTAGTGTAGAGAGTTAAAAATTAACAAATTCCATCACTTGTCTTCACTCAAAAATTTTAACAAGCTGACTGTTGCTGTTTTATACAAGTAACGCTGCTGGGCCAAGACTATTTGGGTTAAATGCTGACTATTGCATCATTATGTCAAAATAATCATTTAAACAATATTTACATAATAAAGCTTCAAAAGTTGCTGGAAATTTTATATTATGTAATTTTTCTATCATAAACAGCTATCACAAATTTCTATAATATAATAGCTATCATAATTATCCAGGTTTTAGATTGTCAGCCTCCTAGTCTACAGAGTTAGAGCATCAACTAACAAATCTGCAAATTCCTTCACATGTCTACACTCAAAAACTTAAACACGTTGACTGCTAGAGCTGTTTGATACAAGTAACGCTGCTGGGCCAAGCCTAGTTGGGTTAAATGCTGACTATTACATGTTGTGGCTAGAGGCCATCAAAGGCCAATTTTTCATACAAACTAGATGTAAATTTGGTGTCAGATTCATACAAACTAGATGTAAATTTGGTGTCAGATTCATACAAACACAAAGTCTGCCATTTTTATCAAATTGATACAATTGCCCTGCCCAGGTCAGTTCGATTTATAACATTTCTATACATATGGTCCCTCGAAGTAATTATGCCCTATGTATAGGGTATTTAACTAAAGCTCTATGTTAACTAAAGGTCTAGGGCATTATAGTATATTTAACTATGCTATAATACATATTTTTTTATTTCTCATGACATATGATATTATTAGATTTATCTGTGATATGATATTTGAATTATGCTATAATACATATTTTATTAATCCTCAAGACATTTGTTGTTATTATTAGTTTATCTCTGATATGAGGTTGAAACTGATATTTATCGAAACTTAATCCAACAAGAAATTGGAGATCATATAACTGATTATATTATTAATGCAAACTGTTGCTTTGAAGTTGGTAAAAGATCATATCTTAAATTAATAATGCATTAAGCCTCAATATATCATTTAATGAAGAACCATTAGTTATGAAAACCTAGGAAGCTAACACATTAAAGAAAAAAGTAAAAAAGCAGCACAAACCATTGAATCTATCATTAATATATGAGCCCTAAATCTAGCTACAGCAGCAAAATTATTTAACATGAAACTCTGACTGGCGATAACCTATTGTTTCAAAACTATAAGCCCATTTCTAGCATCCAACCACCTGCTAGAGCTAGATAAAATTAACGCAAAATACCCTAAATATGCAAAGGGCCTTCCTAAAACCACATCAAATATCTTCACATTATTATTATTATAAATATCTTCACATTCCACCTATCAGGTTCTGTGACAATGGGGGAGAATATTGAAGAAGGTTTTGAAGGTGTACCACTCTCAACTAAGGACGCATACAGGAAGGAAATAAAAGGGAAAAATTGTGTTCACAGTTGAAAGGTGTACCTATGGCTCAACGTTCCAAACACTCGGATGGCAGGGTGCGAATCAGTAACACCGACACGTATTAACTCGCACCACTTGGTACGGCTTTCACCTCCTTCTATGCGTCAACTGACAAAATTATCAAGCAGAGGAAGTTTGTATATGCCGCCTCTGCAACTCACCCTTCACTATGAAAAATATCACATCCTCCCCTGCAGTGAAAGGAGGAATCAGATATTGTGTCAATTTGTCATGGACATTTCCTGTTGAGGAGTGCTCCAACATCCCAATGATCTATCAAACCCACCATCTAGCCATTTTAAACCTTGACCATGTATTGTAATATGTCTGTTATCCTAGCTGTATTATCTGTTTTTGCAAAAACAAATAAAGATCTAATAATTAATGAAGAACCAAGGTAACTCTTTGAAAGGCCAGAATTGCCTACATTTCTAGAACCAAATAGGCCCAGACAAAAAAAAGTTTGGACTTGAAAATGTATTTGAAACAATAAAAATACAAATGCATACAAGAATCTATTCATAGTTTTAATGAATTACTTAATTAGAAGGTGGTGCATTATTTGTACTATGACCCTATATAAGACCCAATTTGCAAAAGTTAAATGAAAAAGGTGGTATAATGCGGGTACCACCACGTCATTAAACATTTGCCAAAGGTGGTATAATTTGTGTGCCACCCCTCAAGGAATTCAGCCCAAAATTTATTATTCTTAAAAAAGTATCTATCAAAAGAGCATTGCTAAAAGCACAAAATATGAATTTACACATAAATATAAATTTATATTGATCGTCATGATGGCAAAAATGCTACTTATACTTATTGTGCTAATATTAAATTTGTCTTTAAACAAATTTAAAATTGGCATAGTATGTATAAGCATTTTTGCCATAATGATCTTGAGCTGTAGTACTATAAGTCTGTAAAGTTTACCTAGTGGTTTAGAAATCGTTATATTATCAAGAATAAAAGTTAGTTGAACTAGTAGATCATTGAATTGAAAACTTTATAATTAAATGAAACCTGTGACCTTTGCAATTCTATTTTATTTCAATATCATTTTCAGGATTCCCTTGACGAAGATTGAAACAGTCCGAAGACATTTCCAAAGAGTAGGAACAGAAGTCCAACAAACCCCCATCAAATATGGAGGACCAATGCCCGAACCACTTTCCAACTACATGGATGTAAGTGAATACAATAAAGTCTAGTCTTCTCGGTCTAGTCTTATCTGTCTAGTCTTGTCTGCCTAGTCTTGTCTGTCTGGTCTTGTCTGTCTAGTCTTCTCTGTTTAGTCTTCTCTGTTTAGTCTTCTCTGCTTAGTCTTCTCTGTCTAGTCTTGTCTGTCTAGTCTTGTCTGTCTAGTCTTGTCTGTCTAGTCTTGTGTGTGTAGTCTTGTCTGTCTAGTCTTGTCCGTCTAATCTGGTCTGTCTAGTCTTTCTGTCTAATCTTGTCTGTCTAGTCTGTATAGTCTTGTCTGTCTAGTCTTGTCTGTCTAGTCTTGGCTGTCTGTCTAATCTTGTCTGTCTAGTCTTTTATCTGTCTACTCTTGTCTCTCTACTCTTGTCAGCTTAGTTTTGTCTGTCTAGTCTTGTCAGTCTAGTCATATCTGTCTAGTTTTTTCTGTCTTGTCTTGTCTGTCTAGTCATTTCTGTGTAGTCTTGTCTGTCTAGTCTTGTCCGTCTAGTTTTCTCTGTCTAGTCTTGTTTCCCTCTCTAGTCTGTCTTCCTCGGTGGTGTAGTTGACAACATACCCGCCTTTCGATGCGGGAGACCCAGGTTCGAATCCTGGTCGGGGAGACAACAACTAGGGCGGTTTTTACTAACCGTCCGGGCTGCCCACCCTGAATGAATGCAAAATATGCGATAAAGGGGTGGCACATACTAAAATCCAAGGTGGAATAGGGAGTCTTGTTAGTCTAGTCTTGTCTATCTAGTCTTGTCTGTCTAGTCTTGTTTATCTTGGATGGTGCGCAGCTCCTTGTGCAGCCATAGCGTTATCCCGCACGCAAAGGACGCTTCCCGACTCTTCAACATCCCTTGCGGTGTTCCACAAGGCTCCATTATGGGCCATACACTATGGAACATAATCTACGATGGTGTCCTCAAGTTGAAACTCCCCGAGGGAGTTGACATTATCGGTTTCGCAGATGACCTAGCTCTCACCTCAGTTGGAAAAACAGAAAGGGGTATTTATTATAGCCAGGGCTAACCTATAGTTTTTTTTTTTAAGAATGCAGTAACTAGAAACCTGATTTACACAATTGTTCAAATCTAGTTACAAAATTTGGCGCTAAATTCAAATATAGTTACTTGAATATAAAATTGGAAATTTATTAAAGGTTTGATTAAATATCTATTAAATACACCAAACAAGTAAATGGTGAAAAGCGCAAAAATCTAAATGATACAAATATATCATATGACAATTGTGAATTGACATGGCAGCCATTGACAAATAACAGCTCAACATGCATTGGCGTAGGAAAAAAATAAACTTGGAATTAATTAATTTATCTTTAAATTTAAAATTGAATATTAAATGTATATAAAACATTATTTTATAATATAGTACTTATTGGCCGTAGTATAATTTAACGTTCTATTATATTTAGAAATTATACGTAATATTATATTCATTTAATTACATATCACCAAATTCTACGCCATTGACCGCAAATGTATGTGAAAAGAGAGAGATGAGTAGAGAAAAGGTTGAGAAATATCGTCGGTGTGAACTTCTCCTCGATTTAAGCCAATCAGAGAACAAGGTCAAATAAGCTCTATCTTCCCTGTACTGCACCCTTAAAAAATAGACTATAGCAACTTAGCAGATTATTGACTGCCTGTCAACTGAGTCCGTCAATCTGGAACCGGAAAAGACCGAAGCTACATGCGCTGCAGTCTATTCTTCCATTTTTCGCTAGAGAGAAGTTAGCATTCTCCTTATGCTAGATTTTTCCAGAGCGTTAGCCCATACTGTAGCGCCATACAGGATGGTAGAATGAATCACTGCAACTAGCATTCATCATTTGCAGTCATTACTTACTCCATGAAGCAAGACTCTTTCCTCGATACCAGCTATCACGAGTACTGCATCTCTTGATATCGTCCTACATGCGCTGCAGACTCTTTGCTATTTTCAGCTGGAGAAAAGTTAGCATTTTCATTATGCTAGATTTTTCCATAGCGTTAGCCCATACTGGGTACATGAGGATAGAATGAATCACGATAGCATTCTTCTTTAGCTGCTTTTTGCACCGCCTACTTTAGGCATTACTTTTTCTAGGGCATTGGTTATTTTTAGGGCTTTAGTCGTCACCTGTTTTATATGTTCTTTGAAGGAGAGGTGCCTGTCAATAATTATCCCTATATATTTCACATAATCTTTTGGAGTTATTGTCCCCTCTTTCACTTTAAAAGTTATGGGTCCTATCTTCCTTTAGCCCATAAGGAGAATAACTTCTATTTTCTCTGCTGCCAGATTAAGCCCTGTTACTGCGTCAACTCGTCCACTGTACTTCCGGCCGCAATAATGGCAAAATCATCGGCGAAGTCATCGATTTCTACGCCATAGGGCGACAAGACTTCTAATCTTGTCTGTACAATATTTTCTGTTTGATCCTGTCTGTCTAGTCTTGTTTGTCTAGTCTTCTCTGTCCATTCTTGCCTGTCTAGTCTTGTCTGTCTAGTCTTGCCTGTCTAGTATAGTCTGTCTGGTCTTGCCTGTCTAGTTTTGTCTGTTTTGTCTTGTCTATCAAGTCTGTTCTGTCTAATATTGTCTGTCTAGTCTTGTATGTCTAATCTTGTCTGTCTAATCCTGTCTGTTTAATCTTGTCTGCCTAGTCATGTCTGTCTAGTCTTGTCTGTTTAATCTGGTCTGTCTAGTATTGTCTGTCATAAAAGTTAAAAAGTTTCTTCAGCTAAAAAATCTTCTGGGATTTATCACATATAAAGTACAATTTAAATGGATAAGTTGAAACCTATTCCCTATAAATGGAAGCAATGAAATAAAAATGTCATTGTTTCTCTTTTATTAACCTTTGAATTGCAAGAAATCTGAAAAAGAGGTGTTAAACAGTTAACTACTTTCTAAATTAACTTTTCATGTTAAAACAACAATGTTAAACCTCTCATAATGTAAACGAATTATTTAACGAACCTTTAGGAACCTCTCATAATGTTAACTAATTATAGAACCTTTACACAATAAATTTCCTAAACTATTCGTTCCATGCATAATCGAGCTTAGCGCCACCCGTGGTCAAAAAGACAACTTCGTCTCCAATAATTGTGTATAAAAAC
The DNA here is from genome assembly GCA_944588485.1 of Phosphuga atrata. Taxonomy (NCBI): domain Eukaryota; kingdom Metazoa; phylum Arthropoda; class Insecta; order Coleoptera; family Silphidae; genus Phosphuga; species Phosphuga atrata. The sequence continues at coordinate 53,440,782 of OX155902.1, forward strand.
TACAGGCAAAAACAAAAAATTATTAATTTAATAAAATAGACAATATATGTTACGGTAAAAGTACGTGGTTTGGTAAATGTGCACATTTACCTGTATATGTACACATTTACCTTCTTGGTTGGTAAATGTGAGTTCAACTTACATTTACCAATTATTTACGGCAAATGTAATGTATATGCATAATGTTGTTGGCAGTTATTAGAGGTTTACATAAACATACACAACGCATGGGCTGTCCAACAAGACACGTGATATTGTAACACACAAAAAGGACCCATTTTCTGGTAAAAATAGATATATAAAGCTGATCTTAGATTTAAACTCACATTTACCTATCACATTGGTAGATGTATACATATACCGGTAAATGTTCACATTTGCCGATTTTGTACTTTTACCGTAACATACTATATCGCATTTCCGGCAGATTTCACGTTGTAATAACCTTTGAACGGCTTTCCACCGAGACTTCTAGTTTTCACCAAACGATTCAGCGTCCCAATATTAGCTGGAAAACATATACGATATTCCTGGGTAGCCTTAAATTAAGGAAATACCATCGCGCCAGGAGGCCAAGAACGCGGAAACGATAAAATGCGAGAAATTCGATTTTGCTAAAATCGTTATTTTTTGAGTTACAGCAAAATTTAAAAACGCTTCTGAAATCATTTTTGCTGCTGATTACAAATATTATATTTGGCTAGCTATTTACGTTCACTATTGCCTGCTAAAATTGAGTAAAATTTTAAGATATTTCGGCGCTCGAGTATAGATCTTGGAAAGTAATGAATTTACCGCGGATAACCTGCGTGTGTTAATAGGAAAATGACCTGCTGAAATCGTTGCCGCAATCCGTTTTTGATTATCTGCAACCGATTCTGAGATATCGACTTATCAAATCGAGAATCTTAAAATTTCAATTTGAAATTTCTCGATGAATAATAGAATCTTTCCGAACAATTTTGACATCGACTTGTTCGTCTTGTCGAGTAGTTTATGTGTTCCGAAAATGATTTCGTTGCCGTTTGCCGTTCTTGATAAAATTGAAAAAAAACAAAAAAGCACATTTTTTTCGACCGAAATGATGAAAAAATTTCTCACGAATTTCTTGCAAAATTTTGTTTAGATTTTTTTTTTGTTACCCGAAGGAAATCGAAGTGCTGAAAACGATTTTCTGGTTTATTTCGCTGTAAAGTTACAAATAAACAAGATACAGTTTTTCGTTGTACACTATCTCGCATTTCTTAGTCCATAATCTAAGTCCGTATCTCGAGAACGGTTGCAGATAATAGAAAACAAATAGCAGCATCGTTTTCAGGAGGTCATTTTCCTGCGGATGTGCTTAGATTTCCTTTAATTAGTTTCCAAGGTTCACTCCTCGGGCGTCCAACTTTCGCGTAAATTCGCTCGATTTTGGCAATTTTATAAAGTCATATTTCGTGAACGGAAGCTGTTAGCGAAATTCAATTTATTTTGGCTTTGAATCCATTCTCAATGTATGCACTTTCTTCTTCTTCTTTCGAATAGGCCTACTTTGGACCACGCTTGTTCAACTGTTGGGCTTTGATCTTTGCCCAGTATTGTCGCATCTTATGCCGGTGTAACTCCTTTCTCTCTTCTGTCCAAAGGGTACCTTTCCTTCGGGGTTTTTCCTGAAATACACGGATTTCCTTCAGGGTGCGTCTCACAGACTGTCTGTTTTGGGGATCTGTTATTGCCAGTTCTTTAATATCCTTCTCGGTTTCTGTCAACCAAATATCAATTTATGCACTTTATTAGTTTATGTAAAATAATAAAACGTTTATTTAGCAAAATAAAAGTGTCACCTTTGGCGCTAGTGCTGTCTCGCTTGGAGCGAATAGGAAAATCTATGTAAGCTAACATATTGCCAACGGAGGGTAGCACTCAATATTTTACAGGGGATGTCAATGTATAATTATTTCTTACGGTATTATCTTCCTGCAGTGGCATACCGTACGTACCCATGTTTAAGCTAATGCAACTAATAACGTTATCTATCTGGCTATATTATCAAAAAAGAAAATTTCACAAAGGATTTTGTATAAATTGCATAAAAGACATCATTTAAGACGATATAAAAGACAAAATTTTTATATAAATGATATATTTAAAAACAAAACTTATTTTTCTGTACCTTGGTAGAAAAATGGGCAATGTCCATAGTTAAACTGTCCCTTTAAATTCCGTTTGTAGACCAACCAAGTTCTTTTAGTGCAACCTACCCAACAGCATTTGATATTGGCCCTTTTGTACCAAACTACAGATAAACATCGGTTAATTGTCACTAACAAAAATAAAACATCTAAACATACTTAATGTTACTATAATCTCAATCTACGAGCTACATTTAAATCTAATTTTGAACATTTCGTAACCAAAATATACAGTATAATCTTGATAATCGGGCGGTTGGTTAATACGACACGTTCAGTAATCCGGCGCTTTTGGGAAACACTTGTCTTTTCGGTACGCTGCCTCGCGTCGGATATAAACCTCGCGCACAGAAGAAATAAAGTCAAAAATAACACCATCCAGTGTTCTTGGAAAAAGGTCTGGCCAACACACTCTGCTTTTAACTCTGAAAACTTGATTGACGATTCAGACAAAGCCAACTCCACTCTAAAATTGTCTTAGTATCTGTTCTAAGTTTGTTCACATTTTATGTATGTACACGTTTACCTAAACATACATATTTTAGTCTTTCTAAAATACAATTGTACATAAAATATGTAAAATTGTTATTGTTTTGTTTTAATCCTGATAATCCGCAATTTTTTTATAATCCGGCGGTTGTCCGGTCCCATATGTGTCGGATTATCAAGATTATCCTGTACATGTTTCTGTCACTACGATTGCTTTGAATGTATAATAACTCTATATTTACAATTTGTATTGAAATTTAGGCTCAATATTATGGTCCCATAACTATTGGAAATCCACCACAGAGTTTCAAAGTGGTTTTCGATACTGGATCTTCTAATTTATGGGTGCCATCGAAGCAGTGCCACTTCACAAACATCGCTTGCCGTAAGAAATTAAATTGATGGAAATGAAAAATGTTAATAGCGCTCTAATTCTAGTTTTACATAATAAATACGATTCGAAAGCATCGAAAACTTACAAGGCTAATGGAACTGAATTTGCTATTCAGTACGGATCAGGAAGCTTAAGTGGGTTCTTATCTACAGATGTTGTAAATGTAAGTGAAATGGTTAGATGTAAATATTGTTTATTTTGCTGGTTGTATCTATTTAGGTGGGTGGTATGGATATTAAGGACCAAACTTTTGCTGAGGCCATGAATGAGCCAGGTCTAGCGTTCGTTGCTGCTAAATTTGATGGAATTCTGGGTATGGCTTTTAGCAAAATCTCTGTTGATGGTGTCCCTCCAGTTTTTGACAATATGATTGCTCAGGGATTGATTTCTCAGCCAATTTTCTCCTTTTATCTCAACAGGTAAAGTTTCCTAATAGACCTTTTAATAGTTTATATATATATATATATATATATATATATATGTATATATAGTTTATAAATTTATGCGCGTGTGTCAATTTCCGCCATGTTATACGTCAAAAAGTGCCCGAACTTTTTGACATTTAACTTAATATGTGCCCGAAACTTTCATATTCCCGCCTTTCAAACTTGACGCATGCGCATGTGCTTAACTAACCGTAAAAAGGTCTATTGAAACATACAATACAAGAATTATGATGAAGTTTGGTCCAATAGGGATCGTTCATTAATCACGTGAGGCTCGACATGGGGGGGGGAGGGGGTTTTTGAAGAAACACGAAATATCACATGTAGTGAGATATCACGTATTTATTTTTTCGTTAAACGCGCGATTTTTAAACCGAAAAGCGGCGCGCGACTTGTACCAAAAAAATAGACGTGATTTTGGGTAGGATGGGGGCTCACATCAACCTCACCACGTATCACCAGAGGGGAGAGGCTTAAAAAGTTGCTAAAAAACATCACGTGATTAATGGACGACCCCATAGCAGGCAAAACGGTCAGCAAACCGTCCGACGCATGCGTAATATTGCAATTGTTACTGTTTGTTGGAATAAATCTGATAGCTAGAAAGCATCCACTAAAATTATATGATTTTTTTAGAGATCCTGCTGCAGGTGAAGGAGGAGAGATAATATTTGGAGGATCTGATCCTGACCATTACAAAGGCGAATTCACCTATTTGCCTGTTGATCGTCAAGCGTACTGGCAATTCAAAATGGATTCGATTCAAATAAATAATGCGACTTTCTGTGCTAAAGGTTGCGAGGCCATCGCGGATACTGGCACTAGCTTAATTGCTGGGCCAGTCGATGAAGTTACTAGCATTAACAAAGCTCTAGGTGGCACTCCAATTGTAGCCGGACAGTACATGATCGATTGCAGTTTGATTCCCAAGCTCCCTGTCATTGAATTTACAATGGGAGGAAAAGTTTTCAGTCTTGAAGGCAAAGATTACGTCTTGGCGGTATGATAACCTTTTGTTTTGTTTACATTTGTTATCTAACAATAAGGAAAAAACATGAATGACCCATAAATAATTTAACAGAAATTTGATAAAATTTATAATTAATTTTTGGATCTAAACCTAAAGCATAATTTAAATTACCTTTTTGCTATTATTAGTTTTGCAAGGATAAAGGATTCTAATATACGCGACACTCAGCTACGCGACGTCACGCAACTTCGCCTGTCAAATAATGATTACATTGTTTTAAATGGTCACTATGGCTACGCGACAGTTACGCGACGTGTCCATTTAAAACAATGTAATCATTATTTGACAGGCGATGTCGCACGACGTCGCGTAGCTGAGTGTTGCGCATATGGGAATCGACCTTAAATCGCTTGTAATCGCAAGCTAATAACGAAATAATTTATGAAGCTGATTATGTTTGAACGTGCTATTTCATGCTTTACCGCTATTTATCGCTAATTTATGGTTTTAAACTCTTTTATCTACTCGCATACCAAAATGAACACATTAATAAGTAAATTATTGTATGTGAAGTATGCCATTATAATCGTGTGTAAAAGTATCCAAATCGTGCGTAAAAGTCCAATATAAATCAAATGGCGTTTCAATATTAAACGATTTCTGTTTGTGGTTACTATGGCAACAAGTCGCGTCAGTGAAAATAAGTTTTCTGACGTATATTATAATTGAATTAACTTTTCTTATTTTTTAAGTCTCGGCCTCTTAGTCTGGATTTATCTGGCTCTATAATATAGAATAAATCTAGGTTAACCTGTAGTACATTTTTTTAAGAATGCAGTACAGGGAAAATAGGGTTTATTTGACCTTGTTCTCTGATTGGCTTAAATCGAGAAGTTCACACCGATGATATTTACTTCTCCTTCTCTCTCTTTTCACTTACATTTGCAGTCACTGGCGTAGTATTTGGTGATATTTAATTAAATGAATACAATACTACAAATAATTTCTAAATATAATAGAACGTTAAATTATACTACGGCTAATAAGTACTATATTATACAATAATGTTTTATATATAATTTAATATTCAATTTTTAATTTAAAGATAAAAAAAATAATTAACTCCAAGTATACTTTTTCGTACGCCAATGCATGTTGAGCTGTTAGTTGTCAATGGCTGCCGTGTCAATTCACAATTGTCATCTGACCTCTTTGTATCATTTAGATTTTTTGCGTTTTTCTCCATTTATTTGTTTGTATTTTAATACTATTGTTACCATTTGGTGCATTTATTACATTTTCAATCAAACCATTAATAAATTGCCAATTTTATATTCAAGTAACTATATTTGAATTTAGCGCCAAATTTTCTAGGTAGAATGAACAATTGTCATAGTGTAAATCAGGTTTCTAGTTACTGCATTCCTAAAAAAAATGGACTATGTCGATTACATCGACAACGAACAAATAGTGTTCCCACCGCTGTGCGTTTTTACTAGTTAGCAATTTTTGCCACGGAGGCGCTGAACGTTCTAACCTTGAGATGAAGATAACCTTGAGTGATTTTAAATATTTTGTCTCAAAATTACAAAAAAATTTCAATATTATTATTAGATAAAATAATGAATGATGCACGTGTGTGAAAAGCTTTTGTAGATTCATTGCGATTCGCCTTCGGCTCATGCTTTAAACTTCTCAACTTATGCACAAAAGCCCTTCTTCACACACTTGTATCATAAACTACTATTATTCAATTTCGCCATAATATAATGGTTATTTTTTATATAAGCGAATAAATAGTTTTTTACATAAGAGTGCGGAAAAGTAGATTTTAGGGTAAAATCTACAAACCTTATTCTGTCAGTGTTCTAACCTTATTCTGTCAGTGATTTTAAATATTTTGTCTCAAAATTACAAAATTTTTTCAATATTATTATTAGATAAAATAATGAATGATGCACGTGTGTGAAAAGCTTTTGTAGATTCATTGCGATTCGCCTTCGGCTCATGCTTTAAACTTCTCAACTTATGCACAAAAGCCCTTCTTCACACACTTGTATCATAAACTACTATTATTCAATTTCGCCATAATATAATGGTTATTTTTTTATACAAGCGAATAAATAGTTATTTACATAAGTGCGGAAAAGTAGATTTTAGGGTAAAAAAAAGTAGTATTTTAGTTCGTTTGGAGAACGAGCCCGAAGGACGAGTTCCCCCCATTAGCTCGAGCGTTGTAAAATCATTTACGCAAGAAATTTGTATAAAATTTTTTGGCCGATAATTATTAATTAAGAAACTAATAGATTTAGATTATTTACAATATTGTAAATTATTTAATTTTTTCCTGAATGCAATGTTGCAAAGTACGGCTACTATGCGGTAAAGTGACTTTACCGCATAGTAGCCGTACTTTGTCACATCGTGTAAAAATTTACTTTCGCTTGACGTATACACGATGTCAAAGCTAGCTTTGCAATTCAGGAGGCCAAAAATTAAGTATTCATGAGCAAATTGTTACCAATTCTGCAAATAATTATGTAACTATTTTTTTAGGTATCACAAATGGGTAAGACGATTTGCTTGTCTGGATTTATGGGTATTGATATTCCTCCACCAAATGGACCGTTATGGATTTTGGGCGATGTTTTCATTGGAAAATATTATACAGAATTCGATTTGGGAAATACCAGAGTTGGATTTGCCGAGGCTGTATAATTGTTTATTTTGTTGCTGAAATGTGTAGTTTTTTAATGTGTGTATTAGACTGAAAATGTAATAAGAACAAATTAGTAACCATGACATAATATTCGAATAAAGTACTAAATAAGAAAATGCGCAAATCTATTGTTTAATGCAAAATTGTGTTACAATCATGGATACATTTCTTTTTCAAGTTGTTATGTTTTAAGAGCACCAAAGATGTAAGCTATTAATTCAAAGGGACTTACAATTATTTATTTATCTTTCATTTTTTGAAACAAAAAAAACAGTGAAGTTAAATAAATAACAATAAATTTGTTCTACCTAATTTACAAAAACAAATGATTAAAAATAAATAAATAAAAATAGTTACATAAATAAATTTCATACTGTTGAAGAAACAAAAAACATTTCGGCTTTACCTATAACTTAAAAAAATCTGGTTAAGTACTTTTTCTCAAAAAAAAAAAAAAAAAAACTGTTCTGTCGCTTCACAAAAACAAAATAATAAGCGGTTTTCTTCTCAATTTTCTCTTTAAATGTGCGCTAGGTAAACAACATCAATGTATTAAAGATTAGAAAAGTAGTCACAAAATGTGGGTATTTTTTCCTTTAAGAATTTTACAACAACAAAAAAACCGGAATACAGTCTTTAATATTTAACCAACAAGCTTTGAGGCATGGTTCACAGAACCAAACAGTCTCTCTGTTTCAGCCGGGAAACGGGCAGCAGTCCACCCTCTAAAACCTGTCACTAGCCTGAGCAAACACACAGTCTATCATTCTAAACAAAATTTACAAACAACTACTACTTTTTAATCTTCAAACAGGGAAATCAAGAAAACGTGCTTTTAACAAAGTTATTATTACAAACCAAAATACTTGGCACTGATATATATATTCATATATATATATTTAATAATAAATCGAAGATTGATAGACTCTATGCAGACCCAAAAAATGACCTGGGGTAGTCTTTTTTTGCTTACATGTCGAGCGCACACTAAACTCAAAATCTAGGCAGATGTTCCGTTGACCAGTTCTTCGGTATGTTTCGGGTCGTTGCGGCGGGGAGGCGGAAGTCTGTTCGAGGAACGTTGTTGCTTCGTCTGGTGCGATGTCTTGTGATTCTCATTGTTGCTCATATGCGAATCTCCATTACCACCTTGATGATTATGAACTATAAATATTTAAATCAGAATATTTTAGAATTTTTAATCACAGCTGCTTTAAAAGTGTTCCACCTTTTGAGGCACAGCGGTTTCAAAAGTGTCCCACCTTATATATGCGTGGTAGGATATTTAAAATTATCTAAAATTCCGTGCCTCAAAGGGCTAACATCTGGTCAATTCAAAAATAATGTTTTTTTTATAATTTGGAGAAATTTAAATCATATTTACATAAAATGGGGTGTTAGCCTGGTAACCATGAAGTTCTAAGATAAGGTAATCAGGTTTTAAGATTTCTGAAGTAGGACAAAATGGAAGGGAGGCGGTTGTCAGTGGTGGTTTTGTTAAAAAAAAATTATGTATAGCAACAATATGGTTTACAGACAGGTTTGTTAATTTTGCTAAAACGTAGCCATCGTCTTAGAAAGCTGTATCTGGCTTATACACGAATAAATAAAGAAGTAACAGTAAGTTCAATAAGCTATACAGACAAGGTTTAATAAGCTGGCCAAAATTTGTAATTCTCCTTTCTTCAGTTTTGATATTTAGGTCTTGTTTGATCTCGTGTCCACATGTTAGAAAATAAAGTGTATATTCCACAAATTTTAATGCACTATTGCAGTGTTTCCCAAAGTGTGGTACGCGTACCCCAAGGGGTACGCGAATTGTTTGAAAGGGGTACGAAACGATGTTCCAAAATTTACATTTTTTGTGCGTCCCAAAGTGGATATAAGAATAAAAATAACAATATTTAAATTACATCAAAAATAGTGCACCAAACATTAAATTGTATAAGTGTTTGAATCCTTAAATTAGCAGTGAATCTGCAAACAATTCCTCTTCGTCATCTTTGATAATTAATTAATAATCAATCAAAAGACTAACTGCTCTTTACTAACTGCTCACGATAAAATGATTGCAGATTGTTTTTACGTATATAAAAACAAGCAGAAACTGTCTTAAAGCGAACTCATAAAGAATAAAATTTTTCCCAATATGTGTAATAATTTGTATTTAATTTTATCTTAAAAAGTCACGTTTAATTCCTTAGATGCGGATCAATAAAACAGTTGTTTATTCACTACTTAAATAAAAAATTTATTTTGCTAGTGAAATAAAAGTATCCATAGCAACGCATCAAAATAATTCACTTATGGACTCCGTAAACATAACCCCCCTAAATGTTGACTTCTCCGATGTTCTTTTTTGATATCCAATCACAAAATTTATTACACATTTTTTGTATAAATGTCTTGATTTCTGCGGATAATAATCCTTAGGATGTATCTATTTATGATTAATAAAATACAAATTAATTAAACACGATAACCTAAACAAAATTTTGACGCACGAATATTAGAATGGGCCGACGACATGCTTCTCTTAAAAAAAAAAACAGAAAATGGAATCAAAATTAAAGAAAAGTTTGTATAGACTAGCGAATAAAATTTAGGATTTCGCTTTAACTCGAGAATTTAAATCTCCTTAAGCCTTAGTTTTATCCGCTTGTATAATAAAACCGGTACAGTTTTTATTTTTAATAATATATCTCAGAAATTTTCTACTAAGGGGTACGAAGTGTTAAAAAATATTTGAAAGGGGTACACGTCAATCGAAAGTTTGGGAAACACTGCACTATTGAATGGAACTCATTTGTTAACCTTAATAAAGACGGAACAAAGCTTGAATATATAAATATACTCAACCTTTCCAGAGGTCTATAATACTAATGAGTCTTTTTGGGACTACCAAAAACAAATCTCGTGCTAATTTTTTTTAACGTTTTTGAAATTTCACACGAAATTTGTTTTTGGTAGTTATAAAAAGACTCATTAGTATTATAGAGCTCCGGAAAGGTTGAGTATATTTATATATTCAAGATTTGTTGCGTCTTTATTAAGTTTATCTGATTATCTATATTGTTGTATGGTTTTACCAATTCGAACTTATTTGTTATTATTTGTTTCAAATGTATTCACGCCCGGACTTAAAGACCCAGGGCCTCTAGGCACTTAATTTCCTCCTACCATCTCGAAGATATTTTGAAAATCTAGCAAATTAAATGCACTAGTACAGAACATATAATTTTTGAATCAATCAAACATCAGAATAATACAGTCTTTGTTACTACAATTACTTTATTCTATAAAATTTATAGAATCATACGACGAACTTTCTTCTGTTCAAAAGAACGAATGACATCATTATAGTCTCTCTATAGTCTCTACATATACTCTATGTACAGGGTGAGCAAATCTCGATATCTCTCTCAGCTCTATTATAAGAAAACGAAAAACAATAAAAGGGGTTGTTAAATCTGAAAAGGGGTTCTTAAATGGGATTGAGTAAAGACCATTTTAAACCCTTGACATACGAATAAAATTTGCGTCGACGTGTCCCATATACATGTGATCTTATCACATATACATGACGTCTTAGAGACGTCATTGTATGTCAAGTTAAGCCAAATTTACATATTTGGAAACTGGAGTAATGATGTCATCAAATTTTGTTTTCCCAGAACCATACCTACATTTTTACATATTTAAAAAAAGCTAATTTTTCTGAACAAATTTTGTAAAGAAAAAAATTTGCTATCTTTTTCCGTTAAAAAAATATTAGCGTAAAATATAATTCGGAACCGGCGATAAACTGGTAGGTCCCGTACGTTAGCGGATGATGCGTTCCACAAGTATGCGCGAGAGGTGGCCTAAGCTCTCGGAGAGTACGGCACCTTAAGAAGATAACTAATTTTATAAATGAAAACTTAAGATTATTTTTTTTAGTTGGGAATACCGGTAATTGAGAGGATTGAGAATACTAATGTATTTTTAATGGAATTAGGGATAAGAGGGGGTTAATGCGGGAACTTTTCGTAATACTTTATTTTTACAAATTTGCTTATAATTTTTTAACGGGAAAAGATAATTTTTTTTCGTTACAAAATTTGTTCAGAGAAATTAACTTTTTCAAATTTGCAAAAATATAAGTATGATTCCAGGAAAAAAAATCGATGACGTCGTTACTCCCGTTCCCAAATATGTAAATTTGGTTTAAAATGGTCCTTACTCAATCCCATTTAAGAATCTTTTCAGATTTTTTCTATCGTTTTTCGTTTTCTTATAATAGAGCTGAGACATCGAGTTTTGCTCACCCTGTACATTATATAGAGTGAATTACAGTATAATCTTGATAATCCGACACATATGGCACCAGAAAACCGCCGGATTATAAAAAACCGGATTATCAGGATTAAAACAAAATAACAATTTTAAATATTTTTAACGCGTCACCGTTTGCTACAGTTCGCAGAGTTCAAATATTCAAGTCATTGTTAGCTTCATCATCATCCGTGGAACAAATTAGGCTGAGGATTTCTTCGTCAGAAAAGGAATGAGTATTCTTCGCTTGTGTCTTGAAGCCAAGCTATCTCATCGTTTGATATTTTTCTAATAAATTGCACTGTTGCAATGTAATTTGACTTTTGGCTGCGGCGCCCTTCCGGAGAGAACTTTCATATATATTGATATTTCGTATATATTGATAGACTTGTCGTTCGTATATATTGATAGACTTGTAAGGACGTATATACAGGGTGAAAAAGAACTCCCTAGTTTTATGGTGTCATAGAAACTGTTAAAAGTGATACACTCTATTCTAGTTTGTGGTGTTTGATTAATCAACTGTCCTAGTTTTGCTCCCCTGCAGCTGGTTCGCCTGCTTGACCTTGAGACGGCGCCAGGGGTCAGTTCCGGCGCACTTCCGGAGAGAACCATCAATTTGAACGACGCGATATTATACAGAGAGCGTACATATAGAGATACACCTTTCGTATATATTGATAGACTTGTAATTCCTTATATACAGGGTGTTGGAAAAAGAACTCCCTAGTTTTGTTGCGTCATAGACACTGTTCAAAGTGATAGCCACTATTGTAGTTTGTGGTGTTTGATTAATCAACTGTTCAAGTTTTGCTCCCCTGCAGCAGGCTCGAATGCTTGACCTTGAGCCGGCGCCAGGGCTCAGTTCAGGCGTGCAATGGCTACTCCGCAACAAAAAGCGCAGATAAACAGATCCGTGTTTCGTGTGCTCGAAGCCCAAAGAATTCATTGACCAGACGTAGTCTCCAATTAGGTGTAAAGGTACCGTGTATGATGTTATGCGTACAAATCTTCCTATGCGCGCCTATAAAATGCAACTGTTACATGAAATAAGATTGATAAAATCGAAAGGTTAGAGTTTGCTGTTGATTTTCTAAACAGAAATGATGATAATGAAAATTTTTCGAAATGTTTTCTGAGCGCGGCTAAAAATTTGCGCGCTGTTCTATACACTCGCTTTCCGGGAAGGTGGATAGGCAGAACTGGTCCAATTTCTTGGCCACCACGAAGCCTGGATTTAACCCCATTGGACTTCTTTTGAGGCCACATAAAAAAAAATGTGTACAGTGAAAAGATCTGACATCAAACATTTACGCAAAAGAATCGTTGCTGTAGCTGGGACCGTTTCAAGGTCAAGCAGGCGTGTCAGATTCAGGGGAGCAAAACTTGGACAGTTTATGAATCAAACACACAAACTAGATTTGTTTGTATCACTTTGAACTGTTTCTATAGCACAATAAAACTAGGGAGTTCTTTCTCGTTTCTATTGTTAGAATTGTGAGGGTGTATTTATACGCGCCCCGTAGTCAAAACGTTATTTAACTTTTAGATGAAACAATGAATTGATTGAACATGAACAATGATAAGAGGAATCTTTTGATGAAAAAAAAAAAATCAGAACAACTTGGACAGTTGATGAATCAAACACACAAACTAGAATAGTTTATATCACTTTCAACTGTTTCTATGGCACAATAAAACTAGGGAGTTCTTTTTCGATTATATTATTAGACTTGTGAGGGTGTATTTATACGCGCCCCGTAGTCAAAACGTTAATTATTTAACTTTTAGATGAAAACAATGAATTGATGATGACTGAACAATGATAAAAGGAACGTTTTGATGAAAAAAAAATTTCAGAACAACTTTGACAGTTGAAACACCACAAACTAGAATAGTTTGTATCACTTAGAACTGTTTCTATGGCACAATAAAAACTAGGGAGTTCTTTTTCGTTTATATTGTTAGACTTGTGAGGGTGTAAAAGGTTAAATATTTAAGTTTCAGATGAAAACAATGAATTGATGATGTCTGAAGAATGATAAGAGGAATGTTTTGATGAAAAAAAAAATATTTCAGAACAGTTGCATTATTGATATATGTGCAAACAAATAAAGCTTGCAAAGTTAAAAATCCATTATTTTTGCAATGACTCAAACAAAGTGTTACTCCATTAAATAAAGCTTCTATTAAACAAATCTTAATAAAAAAAAAGCCTCTTTCGTATAATATTATATAAGTAAAAACAGTGTAATTGTACTTACGGCATAGTGAGGGTTAGTAAAGTCAACAATTTTGCATTTCATAATAAAAGCGGTGTTTCACATAAACTGCGTGTATACTCTGTATTTACGGTTACATACCTGTTCGGCCTCTCGAGCCTCCGGAAGGCGTGGAGCTGCGATTCCGCATTTTATGCCGCCTTCTGCGCTGTGGACCTCCCTCGGACCAAGACGCGACTTCTTGGCTCGATACAGACTCTAAACAACCCCTTACTATACACACTATGCCTTTGGAAATTTATTACAGTGGACGAGATTTATTTTTCTTAGGCTTAGAATTAGTCTCAATGGAAATATGAACCAGTTTTAATAACATGAACGTATCATTCAATAGTATATTTTGTAACTATGGCGGAAAGTTGTCAATTTCACGCGAGAGCGAAATTGGGAGCACGAACGAAGTGAGTGCGCACATTCGCTCAAGAGTGCAATTGACAATACCGTCCGTGTTACAAGCAATATTACTCATGCGTGGGTATGTACGCTTAATATCTTACTTAAGAACTCTCCTCAGTCTCCGGTCTCACCATATAATTTACACTCATTTTAACCCCTTGACATACAGTGACGTCTCTAAGACGTCATGGATATGTGATAAGATCACATGTATATGGACACGTTAACGCGCATTTTATTCGTATGTCAAAGGGTTAAAACGTTTTCTTTACTTTTTATTATTATTTTGTAATGAAAAAAAATTCTGACACTTCAAGACACTCTTTTAATATCGAGGTCTTGATTGTGTTCATTTTATTTTTATTTTTTTTCATGTAATTAAAAATAATTTAACCTAACCTAGCGATATTGAATATTGCGTGCGTTACCCAAGTAATGTGGAAAGACAATGCGAAGTGGCATTTCTCGTATTAAAAAACGTGCCTCAGGAAGTACTTCGCACGCATGAGTATTAAAAATTATGTTAAATGATTATTTTTTTTAAATTGACTTCTCGGTGTATGCACTTTTTAATTGTATTAGTTTTGTAGTTAAGTAATAAATCAAAACAATCAATTGCAGTGTAAACACTATATACAGTGTAAATAATACATTGTAAATAATAAAGTGTAAATACCGCAGCGTGATCACTCGCGAGATATTCATCGGTGTGTGCCCACCGAAGGGTTAAAACGAACTGAGTTCGAATAGTTATTGATTATTTCAAATATTATTCGTCCACGGAATGGGACTCGTCGATGCGTATTAATTACTTCGTGTGGATCAAAATATTTTGTTTAAATTCTTAACGAGTCTGTCAATAATGAATTTGGACTTGCGACCAAAAAACATTCAATTATTGTATTATCAGCCTAATGCATGAATCTCAACAGAATTTCATATCAATCTCTGCTCATTACTTTATGGATTTATGGATCATTAGACCAATACAGTATAATCTTGATAATCCGAAAGATATGAGACCGGACAACCGCCGGATTATCAGAATTAAAAGAAAACAATTTTATATATTTTATATACAATTCTATTTCCGAAAGAATAAAATATGTATCTATATAGGTAAACGTGTACATAAAAAATATGTACAAACTTGGTCAGAATCGCCAATCTAGTTTTCAGAGTTAAAAGCAGGCTGTGTTGGCCAGACCTTTTTCCCAGAACACTGGATGGTGTTTTAATTTTTCCGTGCGCGTTGTTTATATCCGGCGCGGAACTGCGTAAAGAAATGACACGTGTTACTGAACGTGTTGACGGATTAACCATTACCAAGCCGGATTATCAAGCTTATACTGTATAGATAAACTGATGTGAGTTTCACCAATCCCATAAAATCAGTCTAAACAGGCGCTTTATTCCTTTTCTGTTTGTTGATACCCATTTACGTAAACGTCTGGAAACTAACTAGAACTTCTAAATCAGTCTAGATACAGACTTACATAGGTACTTACGTATTAATATTAACGCCACCACCGCTACATTTTTAAATGGCGCCAATCTACATGTAACATTTTTATGATAAATCATAAAATAAAACATTTTTAAAACTCAAAATACTTTATTTTTTAACCCCGGTTAGACTAGGTTGCCCGCCGCGAAGCGGACAGATAAATCAATTACATTTAGTGTTAATGTATTGCCTAAGCTCTCATTAACTAATCCACATTCAAAAAGATTTCTAAAATCTGTTCGTCTGTCTGAAATTTAGACAAAACCAACCATTGAACTCAAACAGTCGTTATTCTAAAGTTGTGATTTCAACTGATTGTAGTTGCTTGACAAGCTAGTCTAGTCCAACAAGTTTAGTCTCAATATATTCACTAGGCATTCATTTAATGATTCCAAGTTAATTTAGTCTAAAATTTCTGTCAAAACCAAGCATTCAGCTCAAACATTCCTTATTCTAAAATTGTGATTTCAACCAATTGTAGCTGCTCAGACTAGTTCGTCTAGTCCAGGCCTGGGCAGATAGCGGCTCGCGTCTACCTTATATGCGGCCCGCAAAGCAATGTATGAATTACATTAATTGGAAGTGACATGCTTATTATGTTTACCAGGCCCGAGGTTTACCTTATTATCTACCTGCCACTATTTTATAAACACAACACATTTACGGGTGTGAAAATATTTCGTTTTACAATAAGAATATATTGTCCTGTATGAGAAAACCTAACAATATTGTTCTGTCTAGGCGAGTATATATACAACGATCGTGGTATACAAATAAGTAAATATTAAAATAGAAAAATTAATGCGGCCCACGGTCAAATTTTCTTACGCAATCTGGCCCGACAGCCAAAAGATTTGCCCACCCCTGATCTAGTTCAATAAGTTTAGTCTCAATTTAAGATTCCAAATCAATTTAGTATAAATGTCCTCCAAAACCAACCAATGATTCAGTCATTATATTAAAGTTGTAATTTTAATTGATTGTAACTGCTCGACTAGTTAGTCTAGTCCGACAAGTTTACTCTCAATTTATTCATTAAACATTCATTTTAAGATTTCAAGTGAGTTTAGTCTAAAATTTCTGTTCAACTGTCTACAATTTAAGAAATACCAAAATTAGCTTTTGAAACTTTTACTAGGCTTAACTACAGAACTAGACTAACTAGTTAAACTTGCTGTCTTAATTTGAATATTAAACTTAAACTGATTAACAGTTTGTTTAGAAAACTTAGAAAATCCAAACGTCTCTCTGCAAATTAAAATAAAAAGAAAATAGTTATAAAAGAAAGAAAAGAAAAGAAAATAGTAATAAAAAGATTTTAACTATATGTAGCTGCAAAACTAGACTGGATACCTTAACAAATATTGTCTTAATCTCTTAGTTGGATTACGCTTTTAAGCTTAAAACTTGAAAATTTGACAAAAATGTACCCGTTTTTCTGTTATCAAGAATAGTTTAACTCGACCACTAATATTATCAACAATTAAGCAAAGCCGAGTTTAACTATACTCTGTGACATAAACTATGGATGACCAAAAAATGGAACACTAAGGCAAGGGGTGTCTTGGTGTTTTCCATTTTTTGGACCAAACTTGGCAGAAATGTTTTACTAGTCAACGGTAGCAATTGATTAAAATTTCAAAGAAAGGCATTCTTTATTTATTTTTTATTACTCGTGCGTTAAAAGTATTATGTGGCGCACGTTTTTTAGTATGAGAAATGAAACTTTTGGTTGTATTTCCACGTAACTTGCGAAACGCACACATTCAATATCACTAGGTTGCATTAACTCTTTCTCTGCGAATTACATTATATATATATATATATATATATATATATATATAATATTGATATTTATATATATTAAATATTGACAAATTTTCTAAAATCAAAATCTTTTTGAAGCAAATTTTGTTTTTTTGGTTGATTTGAGTGGACAAACTTTCCGAAATTGTTATGTTCTCAAAATTGAATGAAAATGTCAAAATAATTTGCATATATTGGCCAAATTTTCAAAAACCAAAACCTCTATTAGAAACAAATTTTGTTTTTTTATTGATTTGAGTGGAGAAACTGTGCAAAATACTTTTGTTTTATGTCAAAATTGACCTAAAACGACAAAATAAATTCAAGTCCTAGTCTTCTATGTCCTAGTCTTGTATGTCACAGTCTTGTATGTCACATTCTTGTCTGTCCTTGCTTTGTCTGCCCTAGTCTTGTTTGTCATAGTCTTTTATGTCCTACTCTTGTCTGTTCTAGTCTTGTATGTCCCAGTCTTGTCTGTTCTAGTCTTGTATGTCCTAGTCCTGTCTGTCTTAGTTTTGTCTGTCCTAGTCTTGTATATCTCAGTCCTGTCTGATCTAGTCTTGCATGTCCTAATCTTGTCTGTCCTAAACTTGTATGTCCCATTCTTGTCTGTTCTAGTCTTGTATATCCCAGGCCTTTCTGTCCTAGTCTTGTATATCCTAGTCTTGTCTGTATAGTCTTGTCCGTCTGGTCTTGCCTGCCTTTGGAGTCGTGATCGATAAAAGGCTATCCTTTATGACGCACATTACCGAAGCGACAGGAAAGGCTATCCTTCATGACGCACATTACCGAAGCGACAGGAAAGGCAATGAGAACACTAGAGAACATCCGCATAGTTTACAAATTTTTTTTTGGGATTTTTTGAAATATTCATCTTTGCAACGATAAGACCCTAGGTGCTGGGGTGAGTCCCGAATGTTTCACCTTTGTGAATCCTCCACTTGTAAGATACATTCCCTCGGATGAGTAATAAAAATTATTGTTTGTAACACGGCCGGTACTGTCAATTGCCCTCTCGAGCGCATGTGCGCACTCACTTCGTCCGTGCGCCCAATTTCGCTCTCGTGTCAAATTGACAACCTACCGCCCTAGTTACAAATATACTATATTTACATAGTTTACGCCCACATGTGAGCACTTAAATCAAACTAATCTAACAAGATGTGGTCGATAGGTCTGCAAGCCAAAAGCTCTCATTCGTCGGTAAACTGTACGAGGGGTTAGAGGACGTCCTTCGTTTCCAATCCATTGATCGGCTATTGATTTTGTACTCGAGAATCGGTCTCTTAATGCCATTAATCGGAGATGACGGTGATGGACCACATTTGTCTGTCTTGGACGTGGACCATAACAGACATAAATGAGATAGGAAAGACATAAATGAGAAATGAGAAATTTTGTCTCGATATTAACATAAGCAAGACCAAACTGATGATAGTAGGTCGACTTCCTCATAACAATGTACAACTTACATCGATAATAAACAAATTGAGAGAGTAAACAAGTTTAAATATCTGGGCACTACGTTGAACGATAAATGGGATAACGATGAAGAGGTTAAAATTCACGAAAAACATTTGCTAAATTGCATACCTACCTCCTATGACAGGAGGTATCCCTAAGTCTCCGCCTACGAGTGGTTAAATGTTACATATGGCCAATATTGCTATACGGATCAGAAACTTGGTCATTAAAGACCAAATCCCTTAATAAAATCGAAGCTATAGAATTGTGGATTCTGAGAAGATTATTCAGGATTTCCTAGGTAGGCCACGTATCAAACGAGCAGGTTTTACAAAGAGCAAATACGCATCCACAGCTATTGGATATTGTAAAGCAAAGAAAAACATCGTACTTGGGGCGAAGTACCGGGACGAAGGCAACACTCATGGCTCCGCAATATTCGGAACTGGTGGAATGTCGCAGATACCGCAACGATATTTTGAAGAGCCGAAGAAGGCACACTTAACATTACCCAATGAACACATGAACACCAACGCGCTAGACAGCGTATATACTTCCTCTTCTAAGCCGTTCTTGATCTGCTGTAGACCATGCTTGATAACACGGTACTAGAGAGGATTGATTGCAGTTAAGACGAATAGAAAATTCTCTGAATGAAGCCCCACCTTCACGTAAGCCAATAATGCGACCTCTGTCGAATTCACTCAGTTGTCGATAATTTTCACGTACTCTAGACACAATCGCAACCTCAAAATGCAAAGATCTCAAAAAAGAAGGAATTGCAACCAAAAATAATATCAATATCGACTTAAGGAGGTTCGAGCGTAACTAATGTGTCAAAATAGTGCTTGAATTTTTCTATATTTTCAATTATCCTAAAAATTCATTATTTTTATTTATAACATAACAAATTTTAAAATTGGTAATTATTATTCATTTAATAAAATAAAGTTATTAAATGACTTCGTTCTTTTTGACATAAAAAGATCTGGCAACATCAGTGTTATGAGTCGACTGGTTGTAAAGGGATCAGAATTTTTGACCAGAAACAAATTATATACTTTAGAATACCTTATGTTGACCAATTGTCCTTCAAACTAACGCGTATATTAAAGACAGAGACAAATAAATTCGCAATGTATAATTTGAGGAAAAATAAACAAATTTTTAACAACCTAAAAGAGAAACCAGACAAAGCTAATCTTAGTAGTGTAATATACAAAATTCCATGTAAAAATTGCGAGAAACAATATGTTGGCCAAACTAGGCAACTAGTAGGAAACAGGATCAAACAACATATAAGGGATTGCCAACCTCAACATGCCGGGAAAGATAATAAAACAGCTCTAGCAGACCATAAATTTAGAGAAGGACATATTTTCAATTTTGAAGACTACAATATTTTAGATTTAGAACCTAATAATTTTAAAAGAAATATTGGAGAAATGTTTTACATTAAATTTCAAAATTGTGTAAATTATAGAAGTCACACGCAAAATTTAAGTAGTCATTATGCCGGCATAATAGAGAAACATAAAAAATTTAAATTTAAAAATACCCAATTTCAACAACAAAATTAGGTTGGCTACATTTTGTTGACAATTCCCCAACGTGACAGAGAAAATTTAAATTTATAATTAATTTTAATTTTAAATAGTATATATGTTAGTGCAATTTTTGTTTAAAATTAAAAAATAATAGTTGTTTAGGTAAGATATTATATCATAAAATTCTGTGTATTTAATGCCATATATTGTTTGTAGCCTGAAGAAGACGAAAATAAATCGTCGAAACGTCGCTTTAACGACATTTTTTAAATAATTTTTTTTCCCCATACCTCAAGAACATTATATAAATAATTTATTGTATATAGTTTTTTATTCCTTAAAGTTGGGAAATCAATATCGAAAAAAAAAAAATAAAGACGCGACGGAAGTTTGTCGGCCATGGGAACCTGTGTGTAAGATTCGAAAAAACATCATTTTTGAATTTTTTTCCGGATAAACTAAACGGAGGATCACTTTCAAATTTTGAGAGGACATAAATAAAGTATTGATCTTCATGTATAAAAAGTTGCAAAGCATACTTGAAAAAACTTGAAACTTGAAAAAAGTATTTAACATAGGATTCGCTCGAAACTCCTTAATCTCGTAAGAGATACACCCACTGAAATATATACTAACTGGAACGAGCGCTGGCTTCGAAGTTTGTGCGGGTAGAGAGAGAGGTCCCAAGTGGAGCCCTCGTATCGCTCTGTCTTCGTTTAGTACAGTCTTAGTAAAAAATCTAATGTATAGTATAAATATATCTATATTATTTTATACATGTAATATATAATACAAAAAGAAAATTATTATATATATAATACTAGTAGCATATGACAAAATATTATTAGTTTTAATATTTTGTATTTACATAGTGTATATAAATACTTGATTTGGTTTGATACAACTGGCTTTTCGCTCTGACTGTACCACATCCTCCCACTCTCGAATTCAAGTCATCCTCTCTCTCTCAAACACAAGGAGGGTGGTCTCCCCTTGGGACCTCACACTCTACTCGCACAAGCTTAGAGGCCAGCGATCGTTCCAGTTAGTGTATATTTCAGTGGATACACCAGATAATTTCAATAGACCTTTTTACGGTTAGTTAAGCGCATGCGCATCCGCCTTTCAAAGGCGGGAATATGAAAGGTTCTGGCACATTTAGTTAGTTTCACTGGTTAAACACCCGAAAACATGGCGGAAATTGACGCATGCGCATATAAAAATTTCAACTATGAAAAGGTCTATTGTAACCAGGGGACCCCGTTGAGGGTAGGTAAAGTACTAAACTTGCAATTTTCAAAACAATAACGGAGAAGTTATATCGCTTCCTTCAAGGAACTGTACGATAGGGTTAAAGAACTCTTTGCATTAAAGGAGCTCATCATGCCTTTCAGCCCAGCGTGTATCACTAAGACTTTGAAATTTGACTGGTTTCGTCTGTGGGTGTTTTTTATGTATAGGTTGTTTGAGAAGATCCAATCTTTTTGCTGACTCTCGTACAAAACTGGTAACATTGTTTACTATTGCCATCATATTGCGAACACTAGGCAAGCTGCATGCCTTCACGACAGCTAGGTTTAGTTTATGCGCGGCACAGTACATGTAAGGCGCTAGCGGTTGGATCCGGGAACACGTATTGTCATAAGCCACCGTCCTCTTATGAGAATACCTCCCTAAAATGTGGTTAACGTGTAGCCCACGTTAAAAAAACGTAAGGTCTCCCTACTCTTGTGTCTAAGAACTGGACACCAAACACAAGTATACGGAAAGGGAGGAGACCTTGGTACCACTTAAGAAAAACCCAAAGAAGAAGCCAAAAAGAAGAAGAACTATAAAAATATATTTTCCGATGAGCTCACTTTGATTTGCCACGGAAGAACGCTTTTGAGGGGGGTTGAGCCCCTTAGCCAACCCTGGATCCGCCACTTATTGTTACAACAAGTAAAACGTCCAATTTTCCATGGCTACTGGACTATCTTGAATGTAATTTTAATCAATTACTTACTACCTTTGACTAGTAAAACATTTCTGCCAAGTTTGATCCAAAAATTCCTACCCCTTGTTTTTGTCACAAAATATAGTTATAACTTATAAACAAGTTATGTTACACTCACATTTAGTTATACATTCATTTGTTGTTATTAAAAGTACTACTACGTAAGTAGTAGTAAAGTCCATTTGTAGCTAAAAAATCATTTTATCTACTCACACATTGAAATGAACACATTAATACTATTGTATGTGAAAGTTGACATTATTATAATCGCGTGTAAAAGTATCCAAATCGTGCGTAAAATTCAACGCATGATTTAGCAACTCATGCACAAAAGCCCTTCTTCGCACACTTGTATCATTATCAAACTACTATTATTGCCTTAACAATCCTATTAATTATTATGGCATAATAAAGATTTTTAAAAACCTTTGCAATATTTTTAAACTGAAACACCAACCCTTGACTATCTCAATGTACGAAAAATTTTAGACTTTATACCACTTTTAAAACCGTTTAATCAAAACTCTTAATCCTTTTATGATCCTGAATTAATTTCCATTCTTCGCCTATTATCAAATTAATAAATAAATACATCATTCTATGTGAAGGATGCCATTATTATAATCGTGTGTAAAAGTATTCAAATCGTGCGTAAAACTCAAAGCACGATTTCGCAACTCATGCACAAAAACCCTTCTTCACACACTTGTATCATAAACTACTATTATTGCCTTTAAAAATGCTATGAACTATTATTGCATAATAAAAGTTTTTAAAAAAGGTTGCAATATTTTTAAACTGATTCAAACGCAAACCCTTAAGGTAGTCTCCCGAGCAAAGCGGCTCTGGCGTTACTAACGCTCTCGATATAGCGATAGAATTATGCACTGACGCCGAGCGCGTCAATGTCGCTGCGCTCAAATGGCGTCTCATACATTTCCATAGTGCATAATACTATCGCTATGTCGCGGCGGCTTTGACGCTGCGTTATTGACGCAAGAGAGGCTTTGCTCGGAAGTCTACCTTTAAACATCTCAATGTACGAAAAATTTCTAGACTTTATACCACTTTCAAAACCGTTTAATCAAAACTCTTAATCTTTTTATGATCCTGAATTAAGTTCCATTCTTCGCCTATTATCAAATTAAATCAATTCCAATTTCCTGTACCATTTCAAAGATATACTGCATATCAAAATGCATGCGAAACTAAACTGTTTGCCGGGACGGACAATAAATAAAATGAATATAATTCATACAAACCTTTCTGTTTAATAAACCCAATGTGAATGAGAAAATTAGGTGATGTTTGTTGATCTTACCTCTATCGATGCTAGAGACGTCCTGACTGTCGAGGACCGTTTCTTCGTCGTCGGTTGTCCTGCGCCTGTCGTTCCTTCTGTTATCCCGGTGTCCTCTGCCTCGTTGTCCGTACTGTCTGGGTGGTAAATCGGTAACCCTTTCATCTATAGTATCGGGAGTTTGATGACGTGATCCTGTGCACAACACATATTCCTTGATAAATTGCTTTGTTTGCCTGAGGATCTTTTTTTGGAATTGGGTGAACTCTTATTTTGAAACCCTTTGAGCATCACGCATGCAAAGCAATTCATTAGTAATATACAGAACATGTAATTAGTAAACATTGAGATTATAGTATTGATGCAAAGAAACCTAATGCTGAAAGGGTACCAACGAGTTTAATTTTTTTAAGTGTATGCAAGATGAAATAAAAAACAAAGTTTGTATTTTTCTATATTAATTTATATTTCTAAAAAAATCTTTCACAATAAGATACGACAAGAGTAATAAGCCAGTCTTATTCTTCGGCAGTCGCTAAGTGCCGCTATGATGTGTTAGCAAACTCACACAACAGCCTTCAAAATGTATTTATTTCCAATACATTTGTTCTTTTATTTTATTATTTTTTAATTCAGAGTGTAATAACAAGGCAATTATACAACCAGACGGTTCAATATAATGGTTCAATGACTTGGCTAAGAGTTTTTGACTCGTATACCCTTCCAGCAAAGGTTCCAGTGATGTCGAGACGTTTTAGTTAACCTCACATGTGGGTTTACTAACTTATAGTTTACCGTTATTATTGACAAAATAATTCAATTTAGTTCTGGCAATAATAATGATAAACAAAATACTAAACAAAGGTATAGACAATATTTATGATTTTTTTAGGGAGGCACAGTCTATTTCATCAAACAAACTTTTCTTCTTAAACTGAATATAACTCAAGAAAACTTGCTGTGTCCCCATTTACAATATACATATCCATTAATTATTCACATTTTTTTCTGTGTATGAATTCATAGTTCATACATCTGTTTCTTTTTAAACTATTATAAGTAGTGTTTCAATAAAATGATCAAAGAAGGAAAGTTATAAAAAACACAAACAAAAAAAAAACTAAAGATTAGATTACCAGAAAACAAAATTAAATGCAAAACGTTTTATTTTAAACAAAACACTGTTCCATATGTTCTTTAAGTTATGCGAAAAACATTATTTTAGAAATGAAAATGCAAAATTCTGCGCGTGAAGGAACAATGCTTTGAATAAAAATAAATCACACAATCTCCAATTAAATATATACAAAGTAAATGAAAATATATTTCCGCTATTAAAACTAATAAGAAATCATAAGAAAAATTAAATTCAATAACAAGCAAAAAAATGCTAAGCTTGTCAACGGAAAATTTAAATTGAAAAAGCGAATTTCACAATTCAAGTGCCATGTCAATCAAGCACATATATTTTTTTCAAAATCTGTTTCACTCATATAAACATCATAATCGAGTATTTTATCTTTATTTTATTATTTTTTTTCATAGCAATGAGTTACTCATCGTGAAATTATGAAAGTCGTCAGCCGGGTCAGTCTATAAATGTCGCCTGTGATTCTTATGGCTTTATGCACCATATAACTCTTAGTTACTACAAAAACACACGAAACGTAAAATAAATTGTATCTTATTGTGAAAAAAAAATATATAAAAGAAAAATTCCAATGAAAAAAAAAATATAATAACTTGGTAATTAAGAGATGGTGCATAAAGCCCGAAGAACTCAATCAGAATTTTATAATGCAGCAAAATGGAAGAAGACCATGATATGAAAGGCCACCGAATCACTTGGTTTCTCTATCGCCACCGGCTGCCGCGTCTATCGCGTTTCTACCTCTGTTCCCTCTATTATCCCTACTACTGCCGCCTGCGCCGCCGCTCCCACCGCGCGGCGGCCGCCCGTTTGTCGTGGGGCCCCGGCCTCTACCGTTTCTCATGGATCTACGCTTATCAATATTATTATCAAAATCAAAATCAGAGATTGTAATACCAGTGTTGTAGCGGTCGTGTCGTCCGGAGGCTCGGCCGCGGCCGCCGCGACCTCGCATCGAACCGCGGCCTCTTCCACCTCCGTCCATATCTGAATTGTAACCGCGATCGCTTCTCCTCGACATCGATAAACTCTGCATGGAACCCATAGCTGAACCTTGAATACTTCTTAACTGTTGGTCGATCTCCTGCTTTTCTTGTCGCAATTGTTCAACTTCCTAAAAAAAAAAGTTATTTATTATACAAGCGGGTAAATTATGTTTAAAGTTTAATGAGCGCAATGTTAAAGCGTCAGCGCGAGAGGATTAAATACGCGAGTTAAATCTTAATTTTATCCGCGAAATATCAGTGAAATACAAACTTATATTCAATTTTTGCTTTATATCTTTGCTTAATGCATAATTTTGCTTTTATTTTGAGTACATTTCACACTTTGTAAGCGATCAATTTATTGTGTTTTCTCTAGTAGCATCTATCTTTGCATAA
The DNA here is from genome assembly GCA_944588485.1 of Phosphuga atrata. Lineage (NCBI taxonomy): Eukaryota > Metazoa > Arthropoda > Insecta > Coleoptera > Silphidae > Phosphuga > Phosphuga atrata. Next base: position 53,467,118 of record OX155902.1, read on the forward strand.
TGAACGTATTGTTAAAACGATCGCTTAAGCGCGAGAGGATTGAAATACGCGAGTTGTTCGTTAATTTTATATGCGAGTGAAATACAAACTTTTATCCAATTTTGCTTTGGTTCTACACAGACAAGATTATACAGACAAGACTAGACAAGTAGGACTAGATAGGCAAAACTAGACAAGCGAGACTAGACAGACAAGACTAGACCGACAAGACTAGACCGACAAGACTAGACCGACAAGACTAGACCGACAAGACTAGACAGACAAGACTAAACAGACAAGACTAGACAGACAAGACTAGACAGACAAGACTAGACAGACAAGACTAGACAGACAAGACTAGACAGACAAGACTAGACAGACAAGACTAGACAGACAAGACTAGACAGACAAGACTAGACAGACAAGACTAGATAGACAAGACTAGACAGACTAGACAGACAAGACTAGACAGACAAGACAGACAAGACTAGACAGACAAGACTAGATAGACAAGACTAGACAGACTAGACAGACTAGACAGACAAGACTAGACAGACAAGACAGACAAGACTAGACAGACAAGACTAGACAGACAAGACTAGACAGACAAGACTAGACAGACAAGACTAGACAGACAAGACTAGATAGACAAGACTAGACAGACTAGACAGACAAGACTAGACAGACAAGACTAGACAGACAAGACTAGACAGACAAGACTGGACAGACAAGACTGGACAGACAAGACTGGACAGACAAGACTGGACAGACAAGACTAGACAGACAAGACTCCACCTTGGCTTTTTTAGTATGCGCCACCCCGGTATCGCATATTTTGCATCCATTCAGGGTGGGCGCCCGGACGGTTTACTGAAAAACCGCCCTAGTTGTTGTCTCCCCGACCAGGATTCGAACCTGGGTCTCCCGCATTGAAAGGCGGGTATGTTGTCAACTACACCACCGAGGAGGACAGGCAGCCAAGACTAGACAGACAAGACTAGACAGACAAGAGAAGACAGACAAGACTAGACAGACAAGACTAGACAGACGACACTAGACAGACGACACTAGACAGACGACACTAGACAGACGACACTAGACAGACGAGACTAGACAGACAAGACTAGACAGACAAGACTAGACAGACAAGACTAGACAGACAAGACTAGACAGACCAGACTAGACAGACAAGACTAGACAGACAAGACTAGACAGACAAGACTAGACAGACAAGACTAGACAGACAAGACTAGACAGACAAGACTAGACAGACAAGACTAGACAGACAAGACTAGACAGACAAGACTAGACAGACAAGACTAGACAGACAAGACTAGACAGACAAGACTAGACAGACAAGACTAGACAGACAAGACTAGACAGACAATACTAGACAGACAAGACTAGACAGACAAGACTAGACAGACAAGACTAGACAGACAAGACTAGACAGACAAGACTAGACAGACAAGACTAGACAGACAAGACTAGACCGACAAGACTAGACAGACAAGACTAGACAGACAAGACTAGACAGACAAGACTAGACAGACAAGACTAGACAGACAAGACTAGACAGACAAGACTAGACAGACAAGACTAGACAGACAAGACTAGACAGACAAGACTAGACAGACAAGACTAGACAGACAAGACTAGACAGACAAGACTAGACAGACAAGACTAGACAGACAAGACTAGACAGACAAGACTAGACAGACAAGACTAGACAGACAAGACTAGACAGACAAGACTAGACAGACAAGACTAGACAGACAAGACTAGACAGACAAGACTAGACAGACAAGACTAGACAGACAAGACTAGACAGACAAGACTAGACAGACAAGACTAGACAGACAAGACTAGACAGACAAGACTAGACAGACAAGACTAGACAGACAAGACTAGACAGACAAGACTAGACAGACAAGACTAGACAGACAAGACTAGACAGACAAGACTAGACAGACAAGACTAGACAGACAAGACTAGACAGACAAGACTAGACAGACAAGACTAGACAGACAAGACTAGACAGACAAGACTAGACAGACAAGACTAGACAGACAAGACTAGACAGACAAGACTAGACAGACAAGACTAGACAGACAAGACTAGACAGACAAGACTAGACAGACAAGACTAGACAGACAAGACTAGACAGACAAGACTAGACAGACAAGACTAGACAGACAAGACTAGACAGACAAGACTAGACAGACAAGACTAGACAGACAAGACTAGACAGACAAGACTAGACAGACAAGACTAGACAGACAAGACTAGACAGACAAGACTAGACAGACAAGACTAGATAGACAAGACTATACAAATCGCCAGATCCTTCGTCATAAACCCAGACTCGATAGTCTCAATGCAAACAGCCTCGAGATTCTCGACAAACTTGTTAAGTTCTGAGTTGTTATCCAGCTTAGCCCTGTGCATCAACCCCCTAGTCCAAGCGAAAATAGAAGCGATTGGGTTAGTCGAAGTTTCTTGCTTCTTTTGGTATTGCCATTAATGCCGGGTAACGGCTTAAGTTCCATGAGCGGCTTTGGCTTCTACAGTCTTGCCATCAGGTGAAATTAACACAGAAGTCACAAAACCTAGTGAACCATAGCCTTGCGCTACAGAATCGGATTGCAAATCGCCGTAGTAGTTCTTACAAGCCCAAACAAACCCTCCCTCGGATTTCATGGCGTAAGCCACCATATCATCGATCAAGCGGTGTTCATACCAAATGTTCTTAGCTTCGGACTCCGCTTTGTATTGGCGTTCGTAGATATCTTGGAAGATATCTTTAAACTTACCATCATATTTCTTCAAGATGGTGTTCTTGTTGCTTAGATATTTGAAGGAAAGATATTTATATTTGAAGGAAGCATATGCGAAGTCGATGATTGAATCGTTGAACATACCGAGGGCTACACCAGGCCCTTTGGATTCATGGACGGTGTACTTTTCCCATTTCTAGCTTACCACCTTCCTTCACGACGAATTCCGTAGCTTTGTATTGGTCAGCGTGGGCGTAACGGCCGATAATAATGGTCCAATCTAGGAATGTTCTTACAGGTTATAGCTTCTCGAAAGACGATGCTTCCAAGGATGTTTCTAATGGTTCCGTTTGGAGACTTCCAAATGTATTTCAGTTTGAATTCCTCCACTCATGGAGGACACCTCGTCGGGGGTGATGGTGGCGCATTTGATACCGAAGTTATAGCGCTTGATGGCCTCTGCGCATTCCATTATAAATAGGTGGTATTCCTGCAATTGCAACTACGGCCATGGTGGAGGCGGTCCTATAGGCGGCAGCTACAGGTATTGCCAACTTTCTATTCATACTCTCAGGCATTCCATATTTTATGTCATAGTGTCTGCCTGCGCCCATATAGGCGCCCCGTATAACAGTATAGAAGAGACTATTCTAGGCCTCCTTGATCTTGGCCTTTCAATGTTTGCCACAATTGTTGCTAGAGCGATCAGAGTAGTGTTATCGTTCTCGCATGTCTTCTTAACATGTGTGGTCATTCTAATGTCTTTGTCCCCGTGTATCCCATATATTTAAGAGATTTTAAGCTCTGAACCAGCGTTCCTTCTAGCGTTACCATTTACCGTTCAGAACCAGCGTTAGGCTGCGCATCTTTTTTCTCCCAGCCATCTCAAGAGGACCATATCTGTTTTTTAAGGGCGAGCTTGACCAGGAATTGAGGGAAATGGGTCCCTCAATTCCTGGATGATTTTGTTAATAGGATGCTCTACGCGTTCTTCCAGAATCTGTGGTGTCCGTGGAGATGCCACAACGGTAAGGTCGTCTGCATATGCTACCAGTGTTACACCCGTTTGTAAATCTGTTCTTAATATTTTGTCGTAAAAGATAAGACATAATATCACAATTGGTCCTCTATGTGCCCACCAGTCGTTACAATATACGAGGGGGATTCGTAGAATAAGGCTCCCATGATTTTTAATAATAGACAGCTATATTTTTGTTCTTAGTGTTAGGTTTGTCGCACACTGGATCCGCACCGCTCAGCTCACATCAGATCCGATTAAGTCCGCTCCTCTCAGTTCCGTCATTTTTCCACATATGCATCCGCTCAGCTACAACACTTTTCCACACACTCAATCCCTTCCCACCTCTACACAGGGAGAGTTAAATATGTGCTGCTCTTGATTACATAAATGCCTTAGCGCATATATGAAAACGTTAGTGTTGCGCCTGCGTGAACTATCCGCCAACATCCGACCTCCGGCCTAGTATTCTTCACAAACAAAGGATAAGGAGCGGAACGGAGCCAAGCTTAGTTGAGCGGACGCAGAATGTGCGTTTCTTTTTAAATACAGGAGTTTTATATTTTTTTGGGCTGAAAGGCTGAGCCGTGCGGACCCACCCGTGTGCCACAAGCCTTATGCATCATTTTAAAGCTTAAAACTTATGCTATTTTTCTACATAATCGCCGTTTCTGTTCAAACACTTTTGCAGATGGTGCTCCTGTTTTTCTATCCCCATGTTATAGAATTCTGCCGTCAATCCTTTGAATAACCTCTTCCTTGACTTTATCATCGGTATTGAAGCGTAAACTAAACCACCCAAGTGGTCCTTTAATTTTGGGAATCTCCAATCTTCAAGCAACATTCTCTCAACCTTTTCGACAATTAGATCTGAATCTGAAGGCCTTCCGCTCCTGTCTTGATCGTGAATTTCCGTGCGACCTTCACTGAACTCCATGCACCATTTGCGAACATATTGAACAGATATGCAATTTTCCCCATAAACTTCGATTAACTGACGATGAATATCAATAGGGGAAATCCGTTTTGCACTTATAAATGTATCGCAGCGCGAATTTCGCATCTGGCGGTAACAGCGATAGGGAGCTCCATCTTCGAAGGCTGCTAGGCTGGCACTGAGGGAAATACTGTGGCGGGAGAGGTGGGAATAGAGAGGGAGATTCGACAGTGTTTTACATTTCTCCCAGCACGTCGCATTATTTCTCAGCAGAATAGGGAACCTTATTTTACGAATCCCCCTCGTATATTAGAAAGTTAGGACTGTATTATTTTGTGGAGGTATCTACTAACCTCTGCATTTCTTAGTGCGCAGATTATGTTTTCCCAGGGAGCAGAGTTAAAGGCATTTTAAATATCCAGCGTGACCATTGCACAGAATTCTCTATTTTTAAATGCCTTCTTCTTTATCTTTTCTGGTACCTCCATTACTTTCCTCATTTCATGGATAGTGGAGCTACCTGTCCTAAAGCCAAATTGGTTCTCATGGAGTCTTTTTCTGGTCTAATTCCATCTATAGTCTGTTTTATCAGTATTTCCAAAAGCTTTCCTGTGGTATCTAATAGGCATATTGGCCTGTACCTAGCCGGTACTAGAGGATCCTTTTGAGGCTTTTTAATAAGTGTCAATCGAGCTGTCTTCCGCGTGTCCGGAAAGATACCTTGGGTAAGGCAGCGGTTCATAACCTTGGCTAAGATCGCCGGGTTGTTCGTGGCGACGGCTTTGATTATCTCCGGTGGAATGTGATCCGAAATGCTTTGCTTGGTCTGAGTTTAGCAACCGCTAACATGATTTCGGTTGGTTCGAAGAGCATTATCTCCTCCTCGTGTACAGTTACCACTCTTTAACTGGATGACTCGGAAAGAGCTTACTCACTTGCTTCAGAGTTTCAGCGTCCGTCAGTGTCGTTTGTGGAATCAAATTTAATTTATTTTGGACAATCTGGTAGGCTTTTCCCCAGATATCATTCTCCAGTTCATTACATAGTAGTTTACTGGTGGCCAGTTTCAGTTCGTGTCGAGCCTTTCTGTATGCTTCATGGGCTACCTCTTTCTGTGCAGAGTCCCCAGCTGTTTTATTTACTGTAACTAGTAGTCTTCTATTATGTATACAGTCTTCTTTTTTCCGCTATAGTAGGTGACCACCAGTATGCCGGTGGCCGCCTTGCCTTGGGTATGACTTGGGGAAGCAGGTTTCCTTTTCCACTTCACTTTAATACGTTCAATTAAAGTATGCGGTTCTATTCAATTTTCCACTTCTTGGTGAGAGAACATGTTCCCACATTCGTCGGTAAATTTAGCCAACCCCTCTGAAGTGATTCGCTCTCCATTAATTTGCATTGCTGTTTTCGGCATTTCAGATGATTCCATATCAGTGGCGGATCCAGGGTGGAGGGGCTAAGGGACTCAAGCTAATAAGAAATGTTCATTCATTGTAAAAGTTACGCCAGCATTTCAAAATATGAAAATGTGGATACTCTTTGGCCATTTAGACCCAACAAGTCATTTCCCAATGCCCGCAACGTTCTATATCTGTCCCATAAATTTGTAGGACAAGAGCTCGATCTTCACGCTCAGAGGTGCTTCTTGGGCGTTGGCGATCCTATGGCACGCGTGTCACAGTTGACACGTATGAAAACTGTATTGGCACGCGAACTATTTTTCATTGTGTTATATTCATTCATTCACTGTGTTATATTACGGCTAATAAGAAATGTTCATTCATTGTAAAAGTTACGTCAGCATTTCAAAATGTAAAAATGTGGATAATCTTTGGCCATTTAAACCCAACAAGTCATTTCCCAATGCCCGCAACGTAGTAAATCTGTCCCTTAAAGTTGTAGGACAAGAGCTCGATCAGTGCTCAGTGGTGCTTCTTGGACGTTGGCGATCCTATGGCACGCGTGTCACAGTTGACACGTATGAAAACTGTATTGGCACGCGAACTATTTCTCATTGTGTTATATTCATTCATTCACTGTGTTATATTACGGCTAATAAGAAATGTTCATTCATTGTAAAAGTTACGTCAGCATTTCAAAATGTAAAAATGTGGATAATCTTTGGCCATTTAGACCGAACAAGTCATTTTCCAATGTCAGCAACGTTGTAAATCTGTCCCTTAAAGTTGTAGGACAAGAGCTCGATCTTCACGCTCAGAGGTGCTTCTTGGACGTTGGCAATCCTATGGCACGCGTGTCACAGTTGACACGTATGAAAACTGTATTGGTACGCGAACATTTCTCATTGTGTTATATTCCTTCATTCACTATGTTATATTCCGGCTAATCAGAAATGTTCATTCATTGTAAAAGTTACGTCAGCATTTCAAAATGTGAAAATGTGGATACTCTTTGGCCATTTAGACAGAACAAGTCCTTTCCCAATGCCCGCAACGTGGTAAATCTGTCCCTTAAAGTTGTAAGACAAGAGCACGATCTTCACGCTCAGTGGTGCTTTTGGGACGTTGGCGATCCTATGGCCCGCGTTTCACAGTTGACATGTATGAAAATTGTATTGGCACACGAAGTATTTCTCATTCTGTTATATTCCTTCATTCACTGTGTTATATTCCGGCTAATCAGAAATGTTCATTCATTGTAAAAGTTACGTTAGCATTTGCGAGTGCGCGATTGCGGTGCGAGTGGTGTAGAAGTGACGGTCGTGGCCTCATGTTAGAGCGCTAACAAGTATAGATGGACCGAGTTCTATCCCCAGTGTCGGCCGCATTTGTACCAGAGGACAAATGTGAAAAATATTAATTGGCGAAAGTTAAAATAATAACTAGGTTTCTTGACCTATAAGTGTATGTGAATGCAAAATACAGTAGGCCGCAGTGTTTGAAGGGATAATACCCGGCATCCACATCGGACCAAACTTAAAAAATGCTGCTGACGTAGCATTTCAAAATGTGAAAATTAAAAAAAAAAAAATGCACGCCGCCAAAAGTTCGTCATCCCTGACTTAGATGATGTATGATATTGTGCACGAGGACGAAGACGGGGCATCTTTTTAAGTTTAACAAACTGAAACGTCAAACTACTCGGAGGCTACTTGGATATTAGAAGCAATTACATTAAAAAATCAGTAGCTCTTCATAATGTTGAAATCAAGAAAAAATACCATTAAATAAGAACCAAAACAATTGATTTTTTGATTATCAATGCAGTTCATTTACATCATTATCAAATTCTGTAAATTTCATTAAAATCGTCCAATAAATAATTGATGTTCTATTTTTTGTGAAAGGCAGTATATAAATAAAAATTGTTTTGAAAAAAGTTTGGTACTTACGTATTAACGCCACCGCGAGGTCGTGCTACCGCACGATATGTGGTCTGGATTTATGTGCTCTAATATAATAACCTAATCTAACTCTTATCCAATATTTTTTCTTATTTCGGATCGAGAGGTCGCGCTACCGCGCGATATGCGTTTGGATATATCTGCTCCATTATAACCTAATCTAACCATACATTTTGTTCAAATCTGTAGCTGCGTTGGCGTTAATACGTAAGTACCAAAAGTTTTTTTTTAAATAAAATTTGATTTAAAAAAAAACTTCAATTTTGATGTTCGAGTCAAATTGAATAATGCCAGACAAATAGGTATATACCCAACAACTGGCTATCTAGTGTTAAACCATGCTTTAATGATCCGTATCCAAGAAAGTAAACGTACTTTACTTAAGGCAAAATTGAGTTTTTTGTTTGAAAGATTATGTAAGCTATATAGAATACCTTAAGGCTGGCTAAGTGATACTCTAAAAGTATTTTAGCATTTGCTATGCTTTCAACAGTGCCAACGAAGACGAAAGGTACTTGACCTTCCTCGCGAGGGATGGTGGGTTGAGGTTCATTGTCCCCTTCAATTTTCACTCGAACCTACAAAACAAAATTAATAAAAATAGTTTGGAAAGGACATGGGATACATTTACTCTACTTACAACCCCACTCTTGTCCACTATCTCCTGTATGATGCGGCCGTTTTTGCCGATCACTTTACCTACTAGCGCCCTAGGTACTTGTAGAGATTCTTCACTATATTCGAGCATGGCCCGAGCTTTCTTCACCGCCTCGTCGCTGTCGCCGTATATTTTAAACGTACACGAATTTTCTTCTAGCTCAATGTTCGTGATGCCGTCTACCTTTCTGGCCTGTTGGATATTCACACCGTGTGCTCCAATAGCTAAACCCATCAAATCTTCTCTAACATTAAATTCATCTGAATATCTGCAAAACAAATAATTGTGTTCAACTAAAAATAACCTACTTCTACTTTCAAACTAATTCATTATTACTACTTTCTTCAAGCAACAGCTTTTGCAAATGCTAAGTTACTACAAGCAAATACAAATTTTATAAAAATAACAGTATAATCCTGGCTCCTTAAATATAATTACATCTAGTTACATGCGCAAATTTGCAATGCATAATGTTACAAATATAATATGTAAGATGATGAAAATATGAAATAAACTATAAACAGATATTTTAGCGAGAGCCAGGACACAGAGAATATAACATGCGGTTGAATTAGTCTCACCTGGAGCCCTCGCGTACAGCCTCGTAATTTGAGACACGCTGATACGTGGGCTTAAATTTGCTGAAATCGAAACATACAAATATATAATTTGGGGACGCTCTCTAGTCCTGGCTATTCGCAAAAAGATGGAACGTGAATGATATCTTGTTCGTTCTATTTTTTGTGAGAACTTACCCTCCAGCAGATGAGAGTTTGGTGTTTTCTAGTTGTCTGGCTGCCTCTTCCATCCGTTTCAGTAGCAGCACTTTTTGTTGGAGACTACGAAAATGCATATCTTGCAGCATGGATGCCCGTTTCTTACTGGTCTCGCAATTAGAGATCACAATAAGATTCCCTGCTTCGGGTTGGTACCTAATCAGACCGGCTCCAATTGCCTTTTGGAATTCCTTGTGAGTATTTTCTACTTTTGCGCTGCAGAAAATAAATACGATACAAATATTGAAACTGTTTTCATTAAAAGACGGCAAAAAAACAGTAAACTCACTATTCTCTTACATCTTCAGGAACTTCTATTTCAAATTTATGGAACATGGTCCTATCCAATGGCGGATTATTGTTCTTATGACGAACTCTATCACTACTAACAATTTCATTATACGAATTATCCCAACCAATATATTCCAAAACATAAAAATCACCCTTCATCATCTAGAAAATTAAAAAAAAAAAAACATGAAGAAAATAGTTTAAACAGTTGAGGGAAATAAAAGATTTTACTTTGATTTTACACTTCCACCATCCGTGAGCTTCATGTGTTGTGCCAGATGAATATACTTCAACCTCTTGGTTCTCCAGGAACTCAGGTTTTGGATCTGGCTTTGGTGGAAATTTGAGCCGGGAGTACGGAAACCTAGAGTCGGGCTGCCAACTGGAAACGAAACCACTGAAAAAATGTGCAATCTGAGAAGTCCGTAATATACTAACCCATCTTCGAACTGAACCAGCGCATCTTCTTCAAAAACATCCAAAATGTAGCCCTGCAAATACATTATTAAATTTAATTAAGTATTAATGGGTTGCCAGAAATTAGCGCGGTAATCGGTATTGTAAAAAAAAAGTATTGTGCCAAATGGTGGATAATCTTATAATCCTATATATAGATAAACACAAAATGGATAAAAAAAACTACTAAATGTGGGTTATCATAATAACGTAATATTAAAAATCGCGCCTAAAATTAAAAATCGCGTAAATCGAACTCGCGCTAATCGAGGGATGCCTAGAAATTTTGTTTCTATTGTAGATATTGTGTATAAGATTTGTTCTCATTATTGTAAAATCTTTTAAAATATTTTAATTTGTTTTATTTAATATCTAAAGTCAGTGTTTTCCAACGTTTTTCATTTAGTGACAAACACCCCTGACTGAAAAATCGTGTCAACCCTGACTTCTTCTTCTGTTGCCTTACATCTATGTGCGTTGGCGAATTATCATTTATTGAATAACTGTTAATGTTTAGTTTATTGCTGCTTGGCACATGTCGCCAAACTTTTTGATTCCAATCCAGTTCCTGATGTTCTAAGCTATGATAGCTGTTTACGTCCGATACCCATTCTGCCTTCTTTCTTTCCTTCGAGTATGAACTGGGGAATTTGATATTTTGGCCCCTTTAGTATGTGACCCAGATACCCGATCTTGCGCTGCTTTATGGAATTGAATAAGCAATCTGCCACTTCTGCCCTTCTCAGCACCTTCACGTTGGTAACGTGGTCTACCCATGGGATACGGAGCATTCTTCTGAGTGTCCACTTCTCGAACGCCCCTATCTTGTTAATGGATGCTACTTTTATCGTCCAGGTTTCAGCTCCATACAGTAGGACCGGCTAAACGTAGCATTTGATCATTCTGGGGCGGATTTCTAAATTTGGGTTTTTATCGCCTAGCAAGAGGCGTAGTTTGTTGAATGCCTGTCTGGCTTGTTCTACCCTATTCCTGATCTCTTGTAGTGGGATCTGTCGTTTACTAGTGTGCCTAGGTATTTCGGGCTCGTAGTTTTTTCGATTGTTTCCCTCTCTTTCGTGATGGACGCTTCTGCCTGATTATTACGGCTTATAACCATATTTTCTTTTGGATCTGTTCATTCTTAGTCCAGCCTCTGACTCCTTCCTATTTATGTTGTACATTAGTAGCTATAGGTCTTGCTGGTTGATTGCTATGATCACTGTGTCGTCTGCATAACTTATATTATTCCTTGTGGAACCGTTCACTTTTATTCCGATTTCTTGGTTGTTTATTATGGAACGCCTTTTCATAGTCGATGAAGCACAGGAAGATAGATGTCCTTTCTTTGGTCATGGCAGTTTTGTACTAATCTGTTTAGGCAGAATGTTGCTTGTCGTGTACCGGTGCCGTTCTTAAGTATCTCCGCTTAGTCCTTCAAGATTATTAATTAACCTGGTGTGTATGACGCGTAGGAATATTTATAATGAGTGACTCATTAGCGAGTTTGGTCTTCGATCTTAGCATTTAGTTGCTGTTTGCTTTTTGGGAAGCATTATGAACGTGGACTTTATAGCCATTCCTTTGGAAGTTGTTCAGTGTCATAGATCTTGTTGTATAGTTTTAAAATTATGTTTATGTTTTCCTCCTGTATCTGCTTGAAGTATTTTGCGTAGATATTGTCTGGACCTGGTGTTTTGTTGTTCTTTGCAACCTTAATGACGTGTACTAATTCGGTTTTTAGAATGCTTGGCCCTGTGAAGTCATGTTGCGTCGGGCTGGTTGTCTCCGGCCTGTCATCATTGAAGAGCTTTTTGATGTATGCTTGGCATCAAATCATCAGCCTTTATATCCCACTGCTGGGCACCGGCCTCTTCTCTGCCACATATCCAACATCAGCACTAAGATTTGAATATGGGGGACCTACAGTTTATCGTCGAATCCGAACGACAAATTTCCAGAGAAGGTGTTAGGCAGTTGAGACACCACCGTTGCCTAAGCCGGATTGGGGAATTGAATGTGATGGGTTGCAGCCATTAGTTTTTAATTTTTGTTACTTTGGTTCTGTGGGGATTTGAACTACAGCTGTCTGACTCAAAGACCAATATAGCTATCTGAGCCACCACCACCTCCTGCCCGACATAGATTGCATTTATACATGTAATTAGTTATTGCTTCGTTTTGGTCATTTGTGATGTGTGTCGTTTTACCCCCTTGGCGTGGTCCTGTTATTTACCCCTGACACCTGAAAAATAAAAACCCCCTGAAATTACCCCTGAAAAATAAAAAATGGTGGACCCCTTGACCAACGGCGGATCTTGAATCTGAATAACGGGGGTTGTTAAGGGGGAAACCACATTAGGTTGTTCAAAAAATCCGATTTTTTTTATTGCATAAATCGTTAGCTTAACTATCCAAGAATACGCTGTCAAAATTTTAAATCGAAATTTGCATTCGTTTAGATTTTATGAGCATAGAACCGAGTGCACCTCGGGTACTGGCTACAGGCTCGATGCCACAATGCTCCGCCATTACTTCATTTATGTCGAAATGACGTTTTTCACATTTGCGTGCAATCTAACTCAAAAAGTGTGGAACCGATCATTATGAAAATTGATAGTATAATTCTTTATAAAATTTCGAATTATATGAACCAACTTGTGAGATGATATCATGATTTTAAGGGCCTCTTTCACCATCCTCAAGTAAAGTGTCGAGTAGGCTTTCCGCCAGTTAAAGTCCTAACTCCATGTGCGAGTTTCACGACGTTCGAGTAGCACTAATTATAAAATTAACCGATCCGTAACTAACTTGCCACGACATCTGCCCATTAGTGGGTTTACTTTACAGTTAAAAATTGTCAGTTGTCATTTTGTGTAGGTATTTATCATAAAGCCAGCGATTATTTTAAAATTTATTAATAAAAATGGATTTAATTGATTTGATTGATCATCAATTTGATGAATTAGAATATTCTAGGACGCAACGAGTACCTAGGATTCGTGTATTTAAATTGCGTATTGATTATTTTACGGACCTAGATGAAAGTGATTTTTTTGCCAGATTTCGTCTATCGAAATATGCAGTAAATCAAGTGCTAAACTTAATAAAACATTTTGAAACATTTTGGGAACAAAATTGAAACATCAACAAATTGAAACATTTTGGGAAAAAAACATAAACTATACCGAAAAATGTATTCAGAAAAATCTCTTTTTTTCCAGCAATGTACACAATAACAAAATTAAGTCACAAAGAGCAATTGCCAATAATTATTTCCTGTGTTTCAGGAAATCATTACATAAGTTATTTAGTTGATTTATTGGAAATCTTAATATAAGTACGGCTAATACAAAAAAAAGGAACAACCTTTTGCAAACAAAAGTAAAACTAAGATATAGTAAACATAACGCTTTCAAGGAAAAGACATATTTTTATGGTCCATAACAAAAAAGAAAAACGTATACATGTGTTACTCCACTCATGCTTGGTTACTAGGGAGAAGAGACCAGATTAAATCCCAGGGCTTGGAGGCTACAATGATTTATTTTTGAGCAAGATGAGGGCCCCACTGTCTATTGCTTCCCAGGGGCTAATATTTTCTTTTATTAGCCCTTACACACATACTGTATGAAAAGTTAAGACTAAAGGGACCCTCACACAGTCAAAAATCATTCACTAAATATTATGAAAGTAAAAATATTGAAGATGTCCATTGATCAATATAATAGAGAATATGCATGAAATTTAAATTTGGTTAAAATATTTTTTTCTCGAATCTTTATTGCCGGACATTTGAATTAAACCATTATTTTTGTAATTATTTCTTTTTAAATACTTAAAATTATTAAATAGGAGTGCAAATTAAACGAAGGAAATTCAAATTTGTAAAACGCAACACCATTGGTTAAAAAGAAAGAAAACATAACAAAGTTAAAAAAAACATACCGTGTAAACAAGTCCGTATTTTTTATATTTGTATGTCATTTCAGTCTTTTGGTTAGAAAACAAACGTCAAAAATGTGAAGTTAATAATGAAAACAGCTGTAGTAAACAATGGACTGAACTGTCAGTGGTAATTGACGTCATCAACAGACCGCGCGAAAATGGCGGCGTTTAAACAGCTCAAAATTTGTCTGTATTTTAAATATTTTTTTAAACTTAATTACAGCATTTTTAAGCACTATTTATATATTTTACTACGTTATAACGGTGTAAACAGTAAAATTAAAAATATATAAAAAAAACATGCCTATTGCTTCAATATGGGAATTAATTGTGTGAATAAGATTGACGTCAATTAAATTGAAACATTTCAAATAAATTTGATTGGTATTGAAGCTCCTTCAATGTATTGAAGCAGTGTCAATATTTATTTTTCGTGAATGTTCGTGAATTTATTATTCGTGAGAGGTAAATTGACAATATTTTCTTCATTTTGCCTATTAGTGCCTATTATTACTAGCGAGAAAAGACAAGATTAATTACCAGGGCTTGGAGGCTCCAATGACTTATTTTTGAGCAAGGTGAGGGCGCCCCACTGTCTAATTGTCCATTACACACATACTGTATGAAAAGTTGAGATTAAAGGGGTCCGCACACAGTCAATATTTTGTCATTATTTGCTTCAATATCATTGGCTAAATATTATGAAAGAAAAAATATTGAAAATGCCCCTCACATGGTCAATATAATTGCTTCAATATGGGATTTAATTGTGTGAATACGATTGACGCCAATTAAATTGAAGCATTTCAAATAAATTTGATTTTTATAGAAGCTCCTCCTTCAATGTATGGAAGTATTGTAAATTATTTATTGTCCGTGAGGGGTATATTGACAATATTTTCTTAATTTTGCATATTAGTGCCTATAATTACTAGGAAGAGACAAGATTCATTCCCAGGGCTTGGTGACTACAATGATTTTTTAGAAAGGTGAGAGCCCCACTGTCTATTGCTTTCCAGGGGCTCATATTTTCTTTTATTAGCCCTTACATATACTGTATGAAAAGTTAAGACTAAATGGGCCCCCACGCGGTCATATAAAGCTTCAATATCATTGACTAAATCTTTTGAAAGAAAAAATATGGAAGATGTCCTTCACATGGTCAATATTATTTCACTACAACATGGGATTACTTTCCGTCAATTTATTGACCGTTTGAGAATTTTTAAATTTCAAATATACAGTCAGTCGTACTTCCATAACTCGAACTTCTATAACTCGAAATTTTCTATAACTCGAACTTTTTTAGAAATTCGTACGTTTAGATAGCATTTTACATATAAATTAACTTCCATAACTCGAATTTTTCCATATCTCGTAGTAAAAATGTGTACAATGGTAAAATTTGACATTGAAAATAATCTCTATAACTCCAACTTTTTAATCGCTGCGTGCTTTCAAAAATGTATTGTTATTATTGCTTTAATTTATAGTTATTGTGCTATATATTAATAAAATTTTAGAGTTTAAACAGTTTCTTACTTCTTACCTCTGCCGTTACAATTGCAAATATTTGTGGTCAGAGAAGATAACTCAATACGATGTCGTTATGTGAAAAAGTGAGGTTGATAAGTGAAGTTTACAAAGGAAGACTTTGGGATTCCTCCAAGTACACTTTCTTTAATTGTAAGAAACCGCGAAAGAATTCTGAACAAAGCCGAAAATAGTAAACTAATGATGCATACGTTTGAAAAAGTGTACCTAAGAAGACAGAGTTGACTGAGAGTCCCTTCTTCAGACGAAGTGTATCGCGCATTATCTACTTTGGATAGCTTTGTAGATAGGGAATTTTTTAATGGAAACAAAATTAAAATTACCGACTTTTTCAAAAAATAATATATTAATTATAATTATTATTAATTAATTAATTATTATATTACATTATATTAATAATGTATATTCTTTGTTTTGTATATAAATAAATACGTGTTATATTATACATATGTTATATTATGTTATATTTACTTTGAACAATTGTGTGAAAAAGTGATTTTTGCTCATTTTGTAATTATGAATTTCTCTAACTAGAATTTTCTCTAACTCCATTTTTTTTCGTGAACTATGGTAATTCGACTTAAGGAAGTTCGACTGTATTTGATTTTTCTTTGTTTTGTTTATAAACAAATACATGTGTTATATTATACATATGTTATATTATGTTATATTTACTTTGAACAATTGTGTGGAAAAGTGATTTTTGCTCATTTTGTAATTATGAATTTCTCTAACTCGAATTTTCTCTAACTCCATTTTTTTTTCGTGAACTATGGTAATTCGACTTAAGGAAGTTCGACTGTATTTGATTTTTATTGAAGCTCCTTCAATTACTGAAACAGTGTCAATATTTATTGTCCGTGCGAGGTTTATTCCTAGTAGCGCTAACGGCGGCAACTTGTGGAAACAATCAACAAAGGTTGGTACGTCCGTTTTTCTTTGTTGAAAGCAGAATTGGTACTAACCAAATATTGATGCAATCAATATTGACAGTGTGAGGGCCCTCTTAATGGTTGAGAAGATCCATTAATGAAAAATCTTCAAATGGCTTTCGCATATTTCCAGCAAATTTCTAGGGATTTAATAACAAAGCAAACTATTCAAATTTTCTTTCTTTTCACTGGTGCTACAGCCCTAACCCTGGGAGTCTAAAAAAAGCAGAGGCCGACCTCTTACAAGATGGTCTAACGATAATAGACAGAAATTGGATCAACTTGACAAAGGACAGAAGGAATTGGAAGAACGAAAGGAAGACCTATGTCCAGCAGTGGACTCAGATGGGTTGAATGATGATGATAGACCTAAGCAGGACTTGGACTCCACCCGGTGCCTACACTTGTGCTTTGGTGTCTTGATCTTACACAGTTATACCCTTACAGTTTTTAACGTGAATGGCAAAAGCCACTATTAAGGTTTTCGAGGCGGATTTTTACTGAGATGACTTTACCAGAGCCTTGCACAGGAGAACGGTGGCTTATTTTTCCATATTTGTGTTCCCGGATGCGAACCGCTGACCAAGGGCTTGGTACCATGACACATTAACTACTAGGCCAACACCGGCCAAATTTATTAAACCCTTTTTACACGCGCACCCACGCTATTGAATGTAAGTTGCCTGACTGACTGATAAAAACCAAAATCTCTATTCCAAGCAAATTCTGTTTTTTTTTTGTTAATTTGAATGAACAAACCTTGAAAAATTCTTTTGTTTTGTGTCAAAATTGGACGAAAACGTCAAAATAATTGGCAAATATTGCCAAATTTTCTAAAACCAAAATCTCGATTCGATGCAAAGACTATAATATATAGTTTCAACTACGAGAAGACATTTTTTCACCACGAATCCACATTTCATCTTCAAATTCACGATGAAACAACTTCATGTTGCGACAACTTCATGTTGCGACAACTTCATGCATGTTGCGACAACTTCATGCATGTTGAAACCACTTCATGTTGCGACAATTTCATGTTGCGGATTCGTATTGCGACAACTTCAAGTTGCAACATCTTCATTTTGAACTAGAATTAGACTACTAACTTATAGTAATTAAGTGGAACATAGAAAGCACAATCTAATATATCCAATTTAGTCCAAGTCCAATTTAGTTAGCATTGTACAGAATTCATTAAATTAACTACATTTTAATCTTGTAGACTACATACGCAAGACAAGAAGGAGACAAGGCTAGACAAGACTGGACAAGACTGGACAAGACTAGACAAGGCTGAACAAGATTAGATTAGAAAAGACTAGACATAAAAAGATAAATATATGGCAATCCGCTGCGACAATACTGGGCAAAGATCAAAGTCCAACAGTTGAACAAGCGTGGTACAAAAGTAGACCCATTCGAAACAAGAAGAAGAATATGGCTATATTCGCATAGTTAAAAATTATTATTTGGGATTTTGTGAAATATTTATCTTTCCAGCGATAAAACCCTAGGTGTAGGGGTAAGTCGCGAATCTTTCACCCAGGGCAACGCAACGCTCCAATGAGGGTGTATGTATGACTTGGTTATGTTTAAAAAAGCCACAATGAATTCATGAAGTCTGTAGGCTGCTATAGCAGTCCACAATTGGACCACTATAACAGTCCATAGCACTTGCGCGTGAAATCAATTGAACTGCTATAGCAGCCCATAGCAGCGAAAGGGTTTATCTGTCGCCGCCTTATTTATCAAAATATTTAGAAAACGGTTTAAGATTTTCAAAATTTTGACTTTCTGGAGAAATCTGGAGTTTTTAGATTTCCAAGATTCTTCCAAATAGTCGCGCAGTGAGGAAAATAGTGGAGTCTACAAATGTTAATTTTGTGAAATCTTAACCTCATCTTCATTGATCTGTGGCTGTGTCTTATTTTTCAAAATATTAACAAGACGGTTTTAGGTATCAAAATTTGGAGTATTTGGACTAATTTGTGGTTCTTAGATTTCCAAAATTCCTTCAAATAGTTGCACAGTCAGAAAAATAGTGCGAGTCTACAAATGTAAATTTTGTAAAATTTCAACCTCATCTTCATTAATATGTCGTATATGCCCTATTTTTCAAAATAGTAACAAATTGGTTTTAGATTTTCAAAATTTTGACTTTTTGGAAAAATTTGTGGTTTTTAGATTTCCAAAATTCCGCCAAGTAGTCGCTAGATCCGGTATATTGGTACCGGATCCGGTAAACGTTTAGGGATGCCGGATCCGCCGGATTCCCGGATTGCAATCCCTATCCATAATCCTTTTCAACTGTGTTTTGGAAAAGGTCATTCGAGAGTGAAGAAAGCCCAAGAAGAAACAAATGAAGAGCGATTCAAACTTGGTACTAACAACAAAGGGGTTTAAAAATCCTACATAATAGAATAAGATATGCGAAGAAGAACTTAAGAAGAACTAAGCAAGGAACAGTTTGGTTTTAGAGATGGACTTAGAACAAAAGACGCGTTGTTTGGGCTGTCAGTTCTCATGCAAAAATGTAGAGAACAAAAAAAGGACGTGTACATCTGTTTTATTGATAATGCAAAAGCATTTGACTGTTTAAAACTCGACGTCCTAATTAACATTTTGACGACCAAAGGCCTCGCCCAAAAAGATATCTCCTTCATAAAAAAATTGTACGAACACCAGACTGCAGCAGTACGACTCGAGGACGACACGACCAACGACATTGACGCCTGGCCTTTGCAGATGACCTGGCCATTTCTGCAAAACAACATAGAGTCAGCAGTCAACAAGATCAATAGGCTGTCAGAAATGGCTGAATAGGTTGGACTCCAAAAGAAAATATATGACGAACATCTATGATGGACCTGAATGGATGACCACCAATCCGGGAAAACTTGGACGAGTCAAGAATTTCAGGTATCTCTTTCAGGTGAAGTCATCCAGGACAATGGATTAGAAGAAGAAGCAATTAATGTCAGGATAAGGAAGTTAGACCAGACATACCAACTGACAAAGAATACCTATAACAAAAACTCTACGAGTATAGGAGCCAAGTTCAGACATTATAAAATACAGTTTTAAATATGTTTATTATATGAAGATATTTTTTCTAATCCTACTAATTTATAAAATGCTTCGAGGACAGCATAAAATGTCGACGTGGGCCGAATGAGGCCCGCCTATGGCAAGACCTTCATTAGCTAGTGGATGTATAAATTAACTGGATTTTATAATTTCAATGTAGCATATATTAATATATTGATGGACGACTGTAAAAACATACATATTTACATATTGACACAGATTATAAATGTATTGGAAAAAAGCTTTGTTATTGTTTATACCATTTATTATCAATGATAATACAATTTATTATCAATAATAATACAATGTATTATCAATAATAATACAATTTATTATCAATAATAATTTAACTGTCAGAAAATAAATAATAAATTGATTGATATATGTAAATACGTACATTTTATTGAAGAATTGTTAGGTAAATTAATTTTACATATTTCAAGAAAACTTACTGTGAATTAAAAAAAGACCGGTCAAGTGTGAGTTGTGACTCGCGCACCGAGGGTTCCGTAAAAACTTGTAAGTAAGATATCTTTAGGAGGACCTAACTGTATGCAACCCATATGCTTCTGGTGCCTGACAATACCACGCAACACATTAGTGTATTTTCATAAGTTTCTAATAGTAAATTCGCATTTTTCTTGTGATTAAACTACATATTTACGGTTTTCAGATTTTTCCCTTTACATGTGCTGTAAGACCCCGCTTCTTGACAAATTTCATGATTCTAGGTCAACGGGAATATTTTTTGATTGCGTTGACTTACAAGTTTGATTTTTTCACAGCTGAAAGAGACCGCAGACCCGAGTATTTGATACAAATTTCAACTTGTTACTTCTACGCGTTCCTGAGAAAAATGGTCTTGACAGACCATTCTGACGGACGGAAAGACAGACAGACGGACAACAAAGTGATCCTAATAAGGGTTCCGTTTTCGGTACTGAACCCTAAAAAAAACAAGCACACACCTGATATGCGAAATGCGGATTTTTATGTGTGTAGATAAAAAATTGGCACAAAAACTCTTGTAAAAGTTATTTATAACCGAAAATTTCTTCGATAAAAACTAAGAAAAATTGGATTAATTGGTAATATGATACGAGGCAACATAATTTAAGGCGAAGGCAAGCGACAACCCCCAAATATCAAGCAGAAGGGCTAAAAATCTAGGTGAAACCGAATGGACAACATCCCGGACGAGAATTCCCCTTATTTACAACACTTTTTTTTTGCAAAATTAATGTTTTTTATATCAAAATCAAAAGACGAAAACGACAAAATAATTTGCAAAAATTGCCATATTTTCAAAAACCAAAATCTCAATTCCAAGCAATTATTTTTTTGTTGTTGATTTGAGTGGACAAACTGCAAAATTCATTTGATTTATGTCAAAATTGGACGAAAATGTCAAAATAATTGGCAAATATTGCCAAATTTAAAAAAACCAAAATCTATTCGAAGCAACATTTTTTATTTTTTGATGATTTTAATGGACAAACCTTGCAAAATTCTTTTGTTTTCAGTCAAAATTGGACGAAAACCTCAAAATATGTTTTAGAAATTGCCATATTTACTAATAACCAAAATCTCTATTCAAAGCAAAGACTACAATACATAGTTTGAACTACGAGAAGACATTTTTTCATCTCGAATCCACATTTCATCTTCAAATTCACGTTGAAACAACTTCATGTTGCGACAAATTCATGTTGAGACCACTTCACGTTGCGTTCAAAAACTTCATTTTGAACTTGAATTAGACTACTAACTTATAGTAATTAAGTGGACCATGGAAAGCACAATCTAATACATCTAGTCCAATTCAGTTGAGAGAAGCATTGTAGAGAATTCATTAAATTAACTACATTTAAATCTTGTTGATAACATAGACAAGACAAGAAAGAGACAAGACTAGATAAAGACAAGAAGGAGACAAGGCTAGACAAGACTGGTCAAGACTGGATAAGGCTAGACAAGACTAGACAAGACTAGACAAGACTGGACAAGACTGGACAAGACTAGACAAGACTAGACAAGACTAGACAAGACTAGACAAGACTAGACAAGACTAGACAAGACAAGACTAGACAAGACTAGACAAGACTAGACAAGACTAGACAAGACTAGACAAGACTAGACAAGACTAGACAAGACTTGACAAGATTAGACAAGACTAGACAAGACTAGACAAGACTAGACAAGACTAGACTAGACAAGACTAGACAAGACTAGACAAGACTAGACAAGACTAGACAAGACTAGACAAGACTAGACAAGACTAGACAAGACTAGACAAGACTTGACAAGATTAGACAGGACTAGACAAAACTAGACAAGATTAGACTAGATTAGACAAGACTAGACATAAAAAAATTAAAAAAATAAATATATAGCTATCCGCATAGTTAACAATTATTTTTTTTGGAATTCTGTGAAATATTTATCTTTCGAGCGATAAGACCCTAGGTGCAGGGGTAAGTCCGGAATCTTTCACACAGGGCAACGCAGCGTTCCAATGAGTGTGTATATATTTATTAACCTCTACTACTTATGTATATTTATTACCTCTACAGGTTTATAAATTATTAACCTCTTTGTTATGTTTAAAAAAGAAACAATGAATTCATGAAGTCTGTAATCAAAATATTTAGAAAACGGTTTCAGATTTTCAAAATTTAGACTTTCTGGAGAAATCTGGAGTTTTTCGATTTCCAAAATTCTTCCAAATAGTCGCGCAGTGAGGAAAATAGTGAGAGTCTGTAAATGTTAATTTTGTAAAATGTCAAAATTATCTTTATTGATCTGTGGCTGCCATTTTTTTCCAAATATTAACGGCTTTAGCTTATTAGATTTCCAAAATTCCTTCAAATAGTAGCACAGTCAGAAAAATAGTAAGAGCCTAGAAATATTAATTTTGTAAAATTTCAACCTCATCTTCATTGATATGTCGTATATGCTTTATTTTTCAAAATATTAACAAATTGGTTTTAGATTTTCAAAATTTTGACTTTTTGGAGAAATTTGTAGTTTTTAGATTTCTAAAATTCCACCAAGTAGTCGCTAGATCCGGTATATTGGTACCGGATCCGGTTTTCCGTATTGCAATCCCTATTCCCAATCCTTTTCAAATGTGTTTTGTAAAAGCTCATTCGAGAGTGAAGAAAGCTGTTAGCACAAGAACAAACAAATGAAGAGCGATTCAGACTTGATCCTAAGAACAAAAGGGTGTTCATTGACGGCCTGGCCTTTGCAGACTACCTAGCCATTTTTGCAAAACAACATAGAGTCAGCAGTCAAGTCAACAAGATCAATAGGCTGTCAGAAGAAGGCTGAAAAGGTTGGACTCCAGATTTCTTTTAAAAAGAGAAAATATATTCACGAACATCAATGATGGACCTGAATGGATGATCACCAATCCGGGAAAACTTGCCACAAGTTAAGAATTTGAGGTATCTCGGTGAAGTGATCCAGGTGATCCATTAGTGAAGTGATCCATTAGAAAAAGAAGCAATTAGTGTCAGATTAAGGAAGTTAGATCAGACATACCAACTGACGAAGAACACCTATAACAAAAAGTCTATGAGTATAGGAGCCAAGTTCAGACATTATAATACAGTTTTAAATAAGTTTATGTAGATATTTCTAGACACGACTGGACAAGACTGGACAAGTCTGGACAAGACTGGACAAGACTAGGCAAGACTAGACAAGACTAGACGAGACTAGATATGACTGGACAAGACTAGACAAGATTAGACAAGACTAGATTGACTAGACAAGACTGAACAAGATAAGATTAGATTAGAAAAAATAAGGCATGTAATGTTGGATGTCGATGACGTATATACCATATTTATCAAAATATTAACAAATTGGTTTTAGATTTTAAATTTTTTACTTTTTGGAGAAATTTGTGGTTTTTAGATTTCCAAAATTCTACCAAGTAGTCGCTAGATCCGGTATACGTTTAATGATGCAGGATCGGCCGGATTACCGGATCTGGTTTTCAATCCCTATCCCCAATCCTTTTCAACTGTGTTTTGGAAAAGGTCATTCGAAAGTGAATAAAACTGTTAGCCCAAGAAGAAACTAATGAAGAGCGATTCAGACTTGGTCCTAAGAACAAAGGGGTACATTGACAATCTGGCCTTTGCAGATGACCTGGCCATTTTTGCCACAACATAGAGTCAGTAGTCAACAAGATCAATAGGCTGTCAGATATGGCTGAAAAGGTTGGACTCCAAGAGAAAAAATATGACGAACATCTATGATGGACCTGAATGGATGATCGATCACCAATCCGGGAAAATTTGGACGAGTCTTCAAGAATTTCAGGTATCTCAGTGAAGTCATCCAGGAGAATGGATTAGAAGAAGCAATTAATGGCAGGATAAGGAATTTACACCAGACATACCAACTGACAGAATACCTATAACAAAAAGTCTATGAGTATAGGAGCCAAGTTCAGACATTATACAGTTTTAAATGATTTTTTATACGTAGATATCTTTTGTAATTAAACTAATTTATAAAATGCTTCGCGGGCTGCATAAAATGCGGGCCTCATGCGGCCCGCGGGCCACCATTATCTAGGGGATGTATAAATTAACTGGATTTTATAATTTCAATGTAGCATATATTAATATTTATGAACGACTGTAAAAAAATATATATTTACATATTGACACAGATTATAAATGAAATGGGAAAAAGCTTTGTTATTGTTTATACCCTTTATTATCAATGAGAATACAATTTATTATCAATAATAATACAATTTATTATCAATAATAATTTAAACAATATGAACTGTCAGAAAATAAACAATAGATTGGTCTATGTAAATACGTACATTTATTGGAGAATTGTTAGGCAAATTAATTTTACATATTTCAAGAAAACTTACTGTAAATTAAAAAAAAAAAAACAAGCTCACACCTGATATGCGAATTGCGGATTTTTATGTGTGTAGGTAATAAATTGGCACAAAAACTTTTGTAAAAGTTACTTATAATACCGAAAATTTCTTCGATAAAAACTAAGAAAAAATGGATTAATTGGTAATATGATACGCGGCAGCCTAACCTAAAGCGAACGCAAGCGACAACCCCCAAATATCAAGCTCAAGGGCTAAAAATCTCGATGAAATCGAATGGACAACATCCCCGACGAGAATTCCCCTTATTTACAACACTTTGCAAAATTAATGTTTTATGTCAAAAATGGACGAAAATATTGCCAAATTTTCAAAAATCAAAATTTCTATTCAAAGCTAATTTTTTTATTTTTTTGTTGATTTTATTGTTTGGTTTTATTTTTTGTTGATTTTATTTATTTTGCAAAGTTTGTTGACAAACCTTGCAAAATTCTTTTGTTTTGTGTCAAAATTGGACGAAAACCTCAAAATATTTTTTAGAAATTGCCATATTTACTAATAACCAAAATCTCTATTCAAAGCAAAGACTCTAATATATAGTTTCAACTAAGAGAAGAGATTATTTCACCTGGAATCCACATTTCATCTTCAAATTCACGTTGAAACGACTTCATGTTGCAACAACTTCATGTTGAAACCACTTCATGTTGCGGCTTTGTATTGGGACAACTTCAAGTTGCAACAACTTCATTTTGAACTTGAATTATACTACTAACTTGTAGTAGTTAAATGGACCATAGAAAGCACAATCTAAAACATCTAGTCTAATTCAGTTAGCATTGTAGAGAATTCATTAAATTAACTACATTTTAATCTTGTAGACTACATAGGCAAGACAAGAAAGATACAAGACTAGATAAAGACAAGAAGGAGACAAGACTAGACAAGTCTGGACAAGACTAGACAAGACTAGATAAGACTGGACAAGACTGGACAAGACTGGACAAGACTGGACAAGACTGGACAAGACTGGACAAGACTGGACAAGACTGGACAAGACTGGACAAGACTGGACAAGACTGGACAAGACTGGACAAGACTGGACAAGACTGGACAAGACTGGACAAGACTGGACAAGACTGGACAAGACTGGACAAGACTGGACAAGTCTGGACAAGACTGGACAAGACTGGACAAGACTGGACAAGACTGGACAAGACTGGAGAAGACTGGACAAGACTGGACAAGACTGGACAAGACTGGACAAGACTGGACAAGACTAGACAAGACTAGACAAGACTGAACAACATTAGATTAGATTAGACAATATTATTGGACTAGACATACAAAAATTAAAAAAATAAATATTTGGCTATCCGCTGCGACAATACTGGACAAAGATCAAAGCCCAACAGTTGAACAATCGTGGTCCAAAGTAGGCCCATTCAAAACATGAAGAAGAATATGGCTATGTATCTGCATAGTTGACAATTATTTTTTGGGATTTTGTGAAATATTTATCTTTCCAGCGATAAGACCCTAGGTGCAGGGGTGAGTCGCGAATCTTTCACCCAGGGCAACGCAACGCTCCAATGAGAGTGTATGTATTTATTAATCTCTTTGTTATGTTTAAAAAAACCACAATGAATTCATGAAGTATGTAGACTGCTATAGCAGTCCATAGCATCTGACCGCCCAATCAATTGGACCACTATAACAGTCCAATAGCACCTGTCCAATAGCATTTGAACTACAGTCCATAGCAGCGAAAGGGTTAATATGTCGCTGCCTTTATCAAAATATTTAGAAAACGGTTTCAGATCTTCAAAATTTGGACTTTCTGGAGAAATCTTCTGGAGTTTTTAGATTTCCTAGATTCTCCAAATAGTCGCGCAGTGAGGAAAATAGTGAGAGTCTACAAATGTTAATTTTGTGAAATCTCAACCTCATCTTCATTGATCTATGCCCGTTTTATTTTTCAAAATATTAACATAACAGTTTTAGGTTAACGAAACTTGGACTAATTTGTGGTTCTTAGATTTCCAAAATTACTTCAAATAGTTGCACAGTCAGAAAAATAGTGAGAGTCTACAAATGTTGATTTTGTAAAATTTCAACCTCATCTTTATTGATATGTCAATATGTCGTATATGCCATATTTTTCAAAATATTAACAAATTGGTTTTAGATTTTCAAAATTTTGACTTTTTGGAGAAATTTGTGGTTTTTAGATTTCCAAAATTACACCAGTAGTAATTACATAAGTAGTCGCTAGATTCGGTATATTGATGACCGGATCCGGTAAACGTTTAGTGATGCCGGATCCGGTTTTCCGGAGTGCAATCCCTATCCCCAATCGTTTTCAACTGTGTTTTGGAAAAGGTCATTCGAGAGTAAAGAAAGCTGCTAGCCCACGAAGAAACAAATGCAAATGAAGTGATTCAGACTGGGTCCTAAGAACAAAGGGGTGTACATTGACAGCCCGGCCTTTGCAGATGACCTGGCCATTTTTTAAAAACAACATAGTCAGCAGTCAACAAGATCAATAGGCTGTCAGAAATGGCTGAAAAGGTTGGACTCCAGATTTCTTTTAAAAAGAGAAAATATATTCACGAACATCTATGATGGACCTGAATAGATGATCACTAATCCGGGAAAACTTGGACGAGTCAAGAATTTGAGGTATCTCGGTGAAGTCATCCAGGAGAATCGATTAGAAGAAGAATCAATTAATGTCAGGATAAGGAAGTTAGACCAGACATACCAACTGACAAAGAATACCTATAACAAAAAGTCTATGAGTATAGGAACCAAGTTCAGACATTATACAGTTTTAAATATGTTTATAATGTAGATTCTTATGTATGTAGATCTTTTGTAATTAAACTAATTTTTTTATAAAATGCTTCGCGGGCTGCATAAAATGTCGACGGGGGCCGAGGGCCTCAAGCGGCCCGCGGGCCACCATTAGCTAGTGGATGTATAAATTAACTGGATTTTATAATTTCAAAGTAGCATATATTAATATTGATGAAGGACTGTAAAAATATACATATTTACATATTGACACAGATTATAAATGAATTGGGAAAAAGCTTTGTTATTGTTTATGACATTTATTATCAATGATAATACAATTTATTATCAATAATAATTTAAACAATATGAACTGTCAGAAAATAAACAATAAATTGATTGGTATATGTAAATACGTACATTTGTTGGAGAATTGTTAGGTAAATTAATTTTACATATTTCAAGAAAACTTACTGTAAATTAAAAAAAAAACAAGCACACACCTGATATGCGAATTGCGGATTTTTATATGTGTAGGTAAAAAATTGACACAAAAACTTTTGTAAAAGTTACTTATAACCGAAAATTTCTTCGATAAAAACTAAGAAAAATTGGATTAATTGGTAATATGATACGCGGCAACCTAACCTAAAGCGAACGCAAGCGACAACCCCCAAATATCAAGCCCCAGGGCTAAAAATCTCGGCGAAATCGAATGGACAACATCCCCGACGAGAATTCCCCTCATTTACAACCGACACATGGAAAATTCACGCCCTGTCAAAACGGTCATGGCGTCAGAAAGAACCGCGTTCGCGGTGATTCACTTGAATACGCGATAAGTAAACGGCGATCAGACGTTTTCCCCGCGGGGAAAACCGACCGGCTGCCAAAAGGACGTTTACTCGACCCGTCCGACTTTTAAAAAGCATACTTTAGTTCATACAGACCTTATAAAGGGCACCGTTTTCGCCGCATACTTCCACTACCAGGTCGTCCATGTTGTATTGGGTCTTGGGTGAGCAAACAGCCTTGAGTTGTACAGAACGAGAAGTGTTGCCGTTCGTGCCGTTAAGCCACTAAATGACAGAGACGAATAAGTCGGATTTACAACATACTATTACCAAACAAATGTCACCAAACTCCCATTCCGCTCCAATATACAGACACATAAACTTAAAAATATATTAAACGCTAAATATTGTAAGATTAATCAAATAGAAAATACGCAATTCCTAACAAAATATTTAAAATTTTACATTTTTCTCACGCAGTTAAATGTCCCACCAGTGTTGCCTATTACTCGCCTGAAAATAGCGGGCATTGGACGTTTAAAAAAAAAACATAATAATTGTTGTTTCAGCAACATTCAATATTTATCAATGTTTAATATTAAATATATCAAATCTAAATGAATGTAAAGATTAGAAAACAATGAATAAGCACGTTTAATTTATCTGAGCGTTTAATAATAAATAACAATATGTAACGTAGTTTCTATTCATAAACTATTTCGCTTTTCTAAATAAGCTTTCAAATGAATTATCGTAAACATAACTGTTTTTAATTTATAATGCGTGTTTTATTAAAATTTATAAAGCTTTAACCAGTACCAACAATTGTGTATAAATAATACTGTTAATTCTTATTGTGTCTTGCATTTATGTTTGAAAACATTGTGTATAAGGAATATACAGTATTGGTCAGAAGTGTATCAATGTAACATATACTATTAAACAGATTGGTGTCCGTTAATGTGAACATAGATAGCCAAATGCTAACGCGCTTTGCATATACCGACTTGATTATGCATTATTAAAAAAAAACTATTTGTTTAATATTTTTTTTTAATTGTTTGAAAATTTTACGATTTGTACTCTTTCAGTTATTTTTTTTTACTTGTATTTATCCATCTAACCAAAACTTTTTCTTTCAAATGCAAATATTATACAGTAATGACAGCAACAGACAGAACAAAATTAAAAAAAAACGGCTAAGTGCGTGTCGGGCCACGCGCAATGTAGGGTTCCGTAGATTCCATTCTTACTCTTATCACTTAAGACTCAAATGTCTAAAAAATTTCATAACCAACTTAATCAGCTGACATTGATGTTGTCGAGTTTGACGTTCAACATAACCAATAATATATTGTTTAAATGACGCGGCTGCCGCTCGATTTGTTACATTTTATAAGTTGGTTGACTATTACTCGTAAGCTAATTAAGCGTACTTGTCCGTGATACTTTTCCTTTTAAATTCGTTATATATGCTACCATTGTGAATTTTTTCACATATCCAGAAACAGCCATTTAGCTGGGAGTGGGGGGGGGGCACTTGACTCTAACAAAAATTAGCACTTTAAAGCTTAATATTTCACAAACGGATCTTAATCGAAATATTATTTGCACAAACCTATAATATTTTTGAAAGACCTATCCAACGATACCCTACACCAGGGGTCTCCAAACTACGACCCGAGGGCCACATCCGGCCCGCGGACAGATTTTGTTCGGTCCGCGGAGAGCTAGCATACTTGAAAAATTCTTTTAGAGAACATATTTTTTATAGCAAATTAAATTTAGTTTACTGAAGTATTCTAATTTTATGTTGAATAATTATTAATATTACATCTACATTGATATGGTCATGGGCTAACTACTCATAACATTGTTGTAGGCTTATTGTTATTGTTTTTGTGATAAGTTGGATCAAGAAACACAGAATTGTAATGAGTAAAGACATGTATAATATGCAGAAAATTTAACTTCAGTATATAATAACTAACAAATTATTGAAATGAATCCAACTAACATTTTATACATTTTAAATAAAAACATAACTTATAACAAGCATAATGACATATGAAATACTAATGAGATTTATGTAATTGAGATTTTCCACTGACAATAGTTTGTAGTTGTGGACTAATTTTACTTGTACCAATTATTAAAAGAGATTTAAGATGCTCATCAGTTAATTTAGATCTGTAAACATTTTTTGTGTACTTCATTTTGGAGAAGGTCTTCTCACACAAATAAGTAGTACCAAAAACAGAAAACTGCTCACGAGCAAATTTATGCAAATTATCAAATTGTATCAGTGGAAGACTCTTATAAAATTCCAACAAAGATGAGTTTTGATATTTGTTCTTAATTATATCACTGCACTGTAGATCAATCATTTCCATTTGAAGTTCCGGGGCTAGGGTTTCAATGTCAGTATCAAAAGGATTCTGAAAAATCTTAATTTGATTCGCAATGGCATCAAAGTCCGAGAAACAAGTATCAAAATTTATTTTCAAAGCACTCAAAGTTTCGATTGCAAAATCGATAGGAAACTCAGTCTCAGTGGAGTGGCTGAATATTCCACATGTTTTAAAATGTGAAAAACATTTACTTTGTAGTTGTGATTGAAACAGTATCAATTTCTTCCGGAATGATTTGATATTAGTGTATAAATCAGGAAGATGCTGGTTTTCTCCTTGCAATCTCAAATTCAGTTCGTTCACATGTTTTGTCAAATCAACATGGAATGCTAACTTCCACAGCCATGCGTTGTTTTGTAAGAGGGAATTTCAGTAAGAGGGCGATGCTTTTCATGCTGCAAAAAAAATTCGATCACTGCTCGAAGTTCAAAAAAGCACTGAAGGACTTTCCCACAACTAAGCCAACGTACGGCAGTATGATAAGGTAAGTCATTTTCTCCAATCTCTTCAATAAATTGTCGGAATTGTGGGTGATTCAGCCCAAAAGATCTGATAAAATTAACAGTTGATATGACTGGCTTCAGAACTTCAGACATATCCAAACATTTTCCGCACAAAGACTGTTGATGAATGATACAATGTAAGACTAATGGTTTTGAACCACCGCCATTTTCTACAGCTTTTGACACAAGAGCGACCACTCCTTTATCTTTCCCACTCATGATTTTGCCTCCATCAGTTGTAATACATTTCAAGTTTTTCCATCGAAGGTTCTTTTGATTAATGGCCATTTCAACTCCTTTAAAAATATCTGTACCAGTAGTTGTGCCATGAATACTATACATATCAAGAAGTTTTTCATGCACTTTATAGCTTTTATCTACTCCTCGAATATAAATCAACACCTGAGCAGTATCTGACACATCCGTTGACTCATCCAAGGCCAAAGAAAACCACTCAACATGTCCATTTTTGTCGAACAGTTGAGAGGATATATTTTCAGCGATGTTTTCTACCCTTCGAGCCACAGTGTTTGCTGACATACTGACAGTTTTTAATAAATTTACCTTTTCAGGGCACATTTCTTCGGCTACTGCAATTATGCATTCTTTGATCATTTCTCCATCGGTGAATGGTTTTCCACGTTTTGCAATTTCAAGAGCCACACGAAAGCTGGCACGAGTTGCAGCCTCTTGTTCAGTTTTGAGTTTTGTAAATGAAGATTGCTGCGATTTCAATCCGTGCTTCATAGCTTCGAATTTTTCTGTCCGCAAACTTCCTGTATATTTTGAGTAATTTTGAAAATGTTTTGTTTCATAATGACGTTTAATGTTATATTCCTTGAGAACGGCTATGCTTTCATTGCAAACCAAACATTGCGCCTTGTTACTGGACTCAATTACGAAATACTGAATGTTCCACTGATCTTTTAATTTTCTGCATTCACTATATTGTTAGGTTAGGTAATTTCACACAAAATCAGTATCAATTTCTTCCACACACACACACTTTTCAAAATCACACACAAAAGCAACAATTCAAATCAAAATACTGTTACAAAGATGTCTTAAACTTAAACACGCACAAACACGTTTTAAGGAGGTACGCACTATTTTATTACACAACAGTCATAGGAACTGACTTGTGGTTGGGCCACTAGCCTTCTTATATATTCCAATTACTGCCATCTAGAAGTGAGTGGAAGACACCAGAACTTTCTCGAACCAACGAGATTATTCTGTACGTGCTATTAGCGCCATCTGTTAGCGATAGAAGGTACTACCTATTTCCGCTTGTGTCCACCAGATGTCGTGTCACGTTATTCCTCATGGCTCGTACTCTACGACTAATCTAGAAATTACAGATGACACGAAAATTAATAATATGCAGTGTTGACGTTTTGCGGACTTTAGTCCGATTTGCAGCCTTTTTTAAACGTTGCGTACTTTTTCGGACTTTTTTTTTCATCAGTGGCCTATTTCACTTTTTACCACCGACAACAATGATAATATGGTTTTGGCCCTCGGAACTTACTGGAGTAATCAGTATGGCCCTAAGGCTGGAAAGTTTGGAGACCCCTGCCCTACACCATGGCGTAGACGAGAAAAAAAAAACGTAACCACTCCTTTAGGGTAAAGGAGGTACCCTTTTTTTTCAAGATTTTATTTTACCACTTTGTCGGCGTGACTAATCTGTATATCCATGCCAAATTACAGCTTTATATTTCTAATAGTCTCTGAGCTAAACTGCGGACGGACGGACGGACGGACATATCGAAACTATAAGGGTTCGTTGTTGATAACAACGGAACCCTAAAAATAATGCATAATCAAGGAGTCGGTACATGCAAAGCGCGTAAGCATTTGTCTCTCTATGTTCACATTAACGAACACCAATCTGTATATTATTGTGAGCTTTACTTACTGTAAACATTCGTTAATTACATGTTTGGTCTATGTAAACTTGACCACGATTTCTATAGCGTTAGGCCGAGGCCGCACTACTTTTTTTTGCCGCGAGTGGTAACCGCTATAACCGCGAAACTGCTCCAGAAACACACAGTACGCTGTGGGAAAAATCAGTAGCGGAAAAAAACCGCAAGTGAGGCCGCTTGTATTAGCCTCCACGTGTCACAAAATCACGCGATTAAAAACCGCGGCGGTTTATCCGGCCTTAAGACTTGGCCGCTCTACGGTTTTTTTTTTCCGAGAGCGGTAACCGCTATAACCGCGAAACCGCTCGAGAAACACACAGGACGGCCTAGGCCGCATATAATATGTTGCATAAATGTCACTTGCGGTTTTTACCCCGCGACTGATTTTGCCCATAGCGTACTGTGTGTTTCTCAAGCAGTTTCGCGGTTATAGCGGTTACCGCTCGCGGGAAAAAACCGTAGTGCGGCCTCAGTCTACGCTGTGGGTAAAATCAGTCGCGAGAAAAAACCGCAAGTGAGGCCGCTTGCATTAGCTTACTTGACTCACAAAATCACGCGATTACAAACCGCGGCGGTTTAGCTGTAGTGCGGCCTAGGCCTAAGCCAATACAAACGGCCTCACTTGGGGTTTTTCCCGCGACTGATTTGTCCAATAGCGTACTGTCTTGCTCGAGCGGTTTCGCGGTTATAGCGGTTACCGCTCGCGGGAAAAAACCGTAGTGCGGCCTCGGAATAATGCTTGTTTATTAATATTTATAGTGTATTGACCAGTACCAACAATTGTTTTCAAATATGTTATTTGCTATGATGTCATCTACTTATGTTTGAATATTACAATTCGTACAATGAATATACAGTATTGGTCAGAAGTGTATCAATGAAGCATGTATTATTATATCGTAGGCTGATTGCAAAAAAATCGTCAATAGAACTTTTTACGGTTAGTTAAGCGCATGCACCAAGATTGAAAGGTGGGAATATTAAAGTTTCGGGCACATATTTAGTTATACGTCAAAAAGTTCGGGCACATATTAAGTTATACGTCAAAAAGTTCGCGCAATTTTTGACGTATAACAAGGCGGAATTTGACAAACCCACAAAAAATTTCAACTATAAAAAGGTCAATTCCATGTTTGGTCCAATTTGGAATCCATTGAAAACCACTCGATTAGTATAATGATCTTTATCGACATACTGCTGACATACAAACTGACTTTCCTTAGATAAAGAAGTTTCAAACTCACTTTTCTCAATTTTGAATACAACAATATGTATAAAGAATATACAGTATTGGCCAGAAGTCAAACATAAACTCTTATATCGTGGGCTTCCTGGAAGAAAGACAAAGTTATTTTTGTCGTTTAGGAAGGGATTTTTGTAGCTGTCTTAAGTTAGGGACCAACTCGTTTATGTTTTCGAAATTTTTGTATTGCATGCTTTTTATCGCTGGAATACGTCACGCCCCAACTGGTTCATATTCAAGATTTGTAGTGTACGCTTTATTATGCCTGAAACTTAACACCCCCCCCATTCATTAATGCTTTTGGCGGACAAACCCTTCGAAATTTTTGTTATTACGAACGTACGTACGCTTTTTAAAACCGGTACAACCTGCCTAGTTCTTATATTTTAGCAACATATTGCAGTTTCTCTTTTAATCGCCGGGGTGTAATAAAAGCTCCTTGTTAACCAAATTTTAGGAAAAAGCAGTTCATATCTTACTTAACGATTGTAAATTATTAAAAGTTATACCTAAATTTAATCGTTATAAAGGCCGATTCTCATATACGCGACACTCAGCTTCGCGACGACACGCGAGATCGCCTGTCAAATGACTACATTGTTTTAAATGTAACATTGGTTTAAATGCACGTTCTTACTATAGCTACGCGACAGCTACGCGACGTGCACATTTAAAACAATGAAATCATTATTTGACAGGCAATGTAGCACGACGTCGCGTAGCTGAGTGTCGCGCATATGGGAATCGGCCTTTAAGGTTGAGAAATACAGTTCTTTCATTACCCTGGTGAATATGAAATGTTGTTGAAGTGTCTGAACGTGTCTGAAATATCGGTAATGCGACAACGACGTAACTAACCTAACCTAAGTTTAATCGGTATAAAGGTTATGAAATACGGTTCCTTCATTACCCTGGTGAATATGAAATGTCGTTGAAGTGTCCGAACGTGTCTGAAGTGTCGGTAATGCGACAACGAAGTGTCAAGTGTTGACGTTTGTGCTGCCAGATACTTCGTTTGTTTCGGAAACATTTTGTTGCACCTCAAGGACACATTGGCGACACTTTATTTTCAACATATAAATCATGTAAATCATTATTCTCGTTGGAAAGACTCTTTTGGAAATTTGAACAGTGATGTTTCGCTGAAATGATTTTCTGTGAAGTGTCGTCGAAGTGTCGGGGAAGTGTTGACATTCGCGCAATCGAAGTATCAGTGAAGTTTTGTTGAACTGTTTTATTGTTAAGTGTCGGGGAAGTGTTGGCATTTTTTGCCGCCCGACACTTCCTTTGTCTCGGAAACACTACCTTTGTTGCACTTGTACGACACTTTCGCAAATTCGACAATATTTCGACAAATCATTATTCTCGTTGGAAAGTGTCCTTTGGAACACTGAAATTTGAACAGTGATGTTCCGCTGAACTGATTTTATGTGAAGTGTCGTTGAAACGTCGGGGAAGTGTTGACATTGACGCAATCGAAGTATCAGTTGAGTGTCGTTGAACTGTTTTATTGTGAAATATTGGGGCAAAGTATTGACATTTTTGCCGCCTGATAATTCGTTTGTCTCGGAAACACTACGTTACATTTCGACGACACTTCATTTTCACCAGGGTAAATCATTATTCACGTTGGAAAGTGTCCTTTGGAACACTGAAATTTCATGAGTGTTGTTTCGCTGAACTGATTTTCTGTGAAGTGTCGTCGCAGTGTCGGGGAAGTGTTGACATTGGCGTTATCGAAGTATCAGTGAAGTGTCGTTAAAGTGTTTTATTGTGATTGACATTTGTGTGACCGACACTTCGCTTGTCTCAGAAACACTACGGTGATACACTTCGATGATACTTCATACGACACTTCATTTTCAACAGGGTAAATCGTGGGCTTTACAAATCGATTCTAGTTTTTAAATTGATGACTTTAGCCTGTTAATAATAATTTTCTTGAAATAAGTACACAAGATATTTAATTTAGAAACGGAAAATATTTTGAATAAAGGTCTCACAAATCGGTCACTCAGCTACGCGACGTCGTGCGACATCGCCTGTCAAATAATGATTACATTGTTTTAAATGGACACGTCGCGTAGCCATAGCGAGAACGTGCACATTTAAAGCAATGTAATCATTATTTGACAGGCGATGTCGCGTGACGTCGCGTAGCTGATTGTCGCGTATATGAGAAGATTGAGCCTTTAGAGGTTGAAATCAAGTTGTATTGCATAGATATTGGCAGCTTATAAATGAATGTCGTTAGTACTTACACGAGTTAAATCAGTGCTTCTCAAATATTGCGATACCAGGGCTTCCTAAATTAGATAAGAAAATTGAATGTTTTCCATAATCACACAAACACATTGATTAGTTTAAATCGGACACTCTGACACTACTTAGGAACTTAGGATCGGTCCCTCAGAAGGTGAACAAATATTTTATATTATACCCCGTAATGCGAGAACCACTGCTTTAATAATTAACTAATAGTTTGTTTGAAAATTAACTAAATGGTTTTGTGAAGTAATGCGCAATTTTTCTCTACGCGTCACAGAATCGGAAATGACGTTGACTGACGGAAGTAAGGTTAGATTAACTCATATCCACCTATACTATGTCCGGCGAGAGAATGCAACTGTACTGCGCCGAGGTATGAGGGGCAAGGGACGCGCCAAGGTACGCGCAGATAAGTTTGAGTTAAGAAATAAGGTCGATTGCCATATGACACTCAGCAACGCGAAATCCCCTGTCAAATAATGATTACATTGTTGTAAATGGGCACGTCGCGTAGACAAAGTGAGAACGTGCCCATTTAAAACAATGTAATCATTATTTGACAGGCGATGTCGCGTTGCAGAGTGTCGCGTATATGAGAATCGGCCTATATGCGACGGTTTTTCAAATATGGACAACTAAACACCGCGCACTCGAAATAACGTGGGGGTATGCGTAGAACAATGATAAACTCGTTGAGACGGGATGCATTCTCTCGCCGGATAGAGTATAGATGTCGAACAGTTCCTACTATAGACCTTATAGTACGACTCTGGCACTTTGAATTCACTTTCTGTTTGGGTCAGCCATATTTCAGCTACTTCAGTAATACACTAATCATGAACAAGGATTTTAAAGCGCCAATTTACAAAACCATAACTTTTCAATTATTATTCTAAACTCTAACTTTTCAAGTATTGTCTTTCTAAGCTCAACTAATTCTTTAGTAAACTTCTAAAACTTTTCTCAACTAATTTTGACTCCTCGTGAGGAATAAAAGTTAAAAAAAAATGTGCGGTCAGGGGACCCCCGTCATGAACGAAGGTCCTCACACATTTTTCAAAACCTAATTCAAATAATGAGACAATATAACGCTCGTATGATAAGTATTATTTAAAACAAACAATCTCTTTTCGTGTTCAGTATTAAGGTTATAAAGGGTCTTCCAATAAGAGGTTTCATTTTGATATGTAAAAACGAGTATTGTTAGGGGAAATCATCGGATGCTTATTTAATTGTAAAGAGGAGTGTATGCCATTAATAATGGAAAACAATATTAGCCAAATGGCCACCACGGCTACGCTTGCAGGACCATATTCTTTTCATCAAATTTTTCATCACCAATTCTCACATTTGCGGCTATATGCCCTCGATAACTTCACGAATTCCAATTCTTTGAGATCTGAATCGATTGTAGGCCATAGTCATAGACCTTATCTATCACGTAGTCCCAAAGAAAAAAGTCTAGAGGTGTTTTATATAGGTGTAAATCATTAGATCTCGGTGGCCAAATGTGCACTCCTCTTCGAGAAATTACACGGTTAGGAAACTTTTCACACAAAAGAAGGATGGAATCGTTACTTGTGTGGCACTTGTTGAAAATAAACGTCGTCCACATCAAGATCTTCCAATTCCGGCCATACAAAATCTGGTGCTTACGTATTAACGCCACCACCGCTGCTTTTTTAACTGCCGCCAATCTACACCTAAAATTTTTATTATATTATATTTTTTATTATATTTTTATTTATAACTCAAAGATAAATCAAGACAACAAACTCTCGAACCAATATATAGCGGTGGTGGCATTAATACGTAAGTACCCAAAATCTTTAATCATCGTTCGATAGCGCAATCTATTCACAGTAACAATTGCTCCAAACTCATTTTCGAAAAAGTCACCAGTCGCCAGACCAAAAACCGCACCAAACAGTTACACGTTGAGGATGGAGAGGCAATCTTTTCAGCAATAATTCTTGGGTTTTCCGAGCCCCAAATGTGACAATTTTGCTTATTAACGTACCCTCCGAGGTGAAAATGGGCCTCATCACTCATATGATTTTTCGATGAAATTCCGGATCAGTGTGATGCATTTCAATGACTCGCAATGATCAGCAAAGACATGACGTTGTTGATGGTCGGTAGACGTGAGTTCCTGTGTTAACTGAACTTTGAAAGTCTTAAGACCTAAGTCTTTATGCATAATACGGTGTAATGTCATTTGTGGAATGCCCGATTCCAAAGATCAACGAGAAATGCACAAACCTGGGTTTTCCTCAACACTATGGGCTACAACACCAATATTCTGTTGTTCTTGAGCGACGTGCACGAGTTCGGTTCTTCACATCACTAACTTGTTTCAGTTTCACAATTGCTGACTGAGAAGGTGCTTCACGACGTTCCAAAAATGCTTGTTTTGCGAACTGTGACCGCGAAATTTTCACCATTTTTGTAGTGAATTTTAATAAATTCAATGCGTTGTTGAAGCGTATATCATTCCATTTTTATTAATGGTATAGTTTTTACTTGCCAACTATCAATAAGTTACAGGTTGACTCATGACAATTGTTTATATAGCGGCTTATTGAAAATGAAACCACTTATTGGAAGACCCTTTACAACCGGCCACGCGCTAGTCTGCTCGTCTGCTATTTTGCTTGATTTCGGTACTCGCACGCACACACACACAAGAAAGAGAAAAAAAGTGAGAGCGCGCGGTGTGCGTATATGCCTACTTATAGAAAGATACAATATGTTTATATAATTGTAACACATAACGTAAAAATCTTACGTGACGTAACATTTTCTCTCGAATCGCACCTACCGCGATTTGCCTACCGCACCTACCGCGTTGGAACCTTGTTCCAAAATAGTATATTAAAGGACGAGTTCAGTAAGCGCGATTTTACAGCACGCGTCCAAGTTTGGAAAACGACGAGCGTAGCGAGTTTTCTAATGGAAAAGTGCTGAAAAACGCCTTACGAACGAGTTTTTAATAGTGTTTTTTCTATTTTGTGCCCTTTCATGCCATTTCGAAATGAAAAAATTGCCGATTTACATTGAGAAAATTGTATCACACTCGGCGAGCCATAACCGCACGCATATGCGAGTGCTGTCCCTTACAGACGCAAAACAGAAAAAACATATAAAATCATAATCTGCTTGTTAAACCGAAAATAGTCAATTATTTTACATGTATGTCTAACTAATTGATTATCGCAATTTGTAACGCAACAATATCCAATTTTCAATTATGTAATTCTAGCCATTCTTTGTTAAACTACCAAACTTTTTATATTTGACACAGGTTCTTGACAAGGTTATAATTAGACATCGGATTATATGCACTATCAACATGCCAAAATATGCATGCAAATATGCACTAAATATGCGTGAAATATGCACTAAAAATGGGCGGAATATGCATAAAATATGCACAATCACAATACTATTTATTATTGGTTTTTACTTATTTTTTTACAATATACAGTTGTAGTACTTGTGACAATATACAAAATATTTTTCAATATTTTTTTCTAATTTGCGTCGGTAATGGACTCATAACAGCACTCATATACGTGCGGTTATGGCTCACCGAGTGCTGTTATGAGTTAATTTTTTCAAGGTTGGCACTGAAATTCAGAGCAGTCAGTGTTAAATATTCGGCGAGATAGTTTTGAGGTTATGTGATGTGTGGAAATCGCGAATACACAAATTTCATTAATGGTAATAACAGCACTCGGCGAGCCAGTTGTCGGGTTGCCGAGTGTGAGGTGCCCGAATGGCACGTCACTGGCTGCGACCTGCCACCGTTACCGCCTAATACAAAACACATTTCACTACTGAAATAAGCACTATAAATGAAAAAAGTACTAAAATATGCAATAATGATATGAAAATAACGTTTTATGCGTTTGCATATGCAAACATGCAAATGCATATAATCCGATGTTTAGTTATAATAAACAATTACGCGGTCATTAATGTGTAAAATTCAAACGGGAAATTACATGCAAATAAAATTAAGAACATCTGAAAGACGCTCAATTTAATTGTTTTAATTGACACATCAGCATCGGGTACCTCCGGAGTATCCGTAATAATTAACAAGAACTACCAAAACAAAAGTGAAATAATGTATCCCAAATTTAGTTCAAAGAGCTAGGAAGGGCTTGTACAGATCAAAATACAGATGAAAATGTTTGCAACTGACAGTTTGACTTAAGTTAAGTGAAAATGAGGCATCTCAACGAAGTAGAAGTTGTTCGTGCTATAAAATTAATTGAAAATGGCGAAAGCCTTCGACAAGTATCAAGAAACTTCAACGTAAGCCTGTCTATTATTCAATGATTGTGGAACAGGTACTTCGATACACGTCACTATACCAGGCGCGGTGGACAAGGTTGCAAAAGAAAAACAACTCAAAATCAAGACCGATTTTTACTGATTTTGAGTCTTTGCAATAGAGTTTCTACGGCGAAAGGTCGTAATTTCCCTCAGGACAACGCATGGGGTCACTGTGTCAGACCGTACAATTCTCGATAGGTTGAGGGAATCAAATTTGAGGACCCGTCCGAAAATCCTCTTTGACACGACGCCACAGAATAGTAAGAATGAATTTTCGCAACTTCGACAATGGAAGTCGATTCTACTTTTGTTCATGCTATAACATTAATTGAAAATGGCGAAAGTCTTTGACAAGTTTCAAGAAACTTCAACGTAAGCCCATATGTTATTCAGCGATTGTAGAACAGGTACTTCGATACAGGTTAATATACCAGGCGCAATGGACAAGGTCGCAAAAGAAGAACAACTCAACGGATGTGCGTGCTCTCCACGGATAAATCAAGCTGCCATATTAAACGTTGCGATGGACGAGTGCGTGCTTACAAACGCTCAGGAAAACGCTACGCAGCTGCTGCTGGCCAGGAAGGTTTGAAGCTGGTTCAGTTATGGTTTGAGGTGGGATTAGTATCGACAGTAGAACGGATCCTGTTTTAATTCCATGAAATCTTAACACTAATCTCAAACATGTTGTCCCTGTAGCATATGGAGTAGGTCCAAATTTATATATTATCCCGTAGCTCCGTCTTTTAGTGAAAAGCCTGACACTTTGGACTTTAGAGACCTATTAATGTAGGAGTAAAAAGTTTTGTCGTTAGCCAGCGCCAAGTCTTTCTCATGCCTTCTGCTGTTCTCTTCTCTTCTGTTCTATATCTCTGTTGCGAAGCCTGTTGATAGAGTGCCACACGGGGGGTGCGGCACCGCTGTTGAACATCGTGTGTTTTATCCCATAATGCAGGTCTTACGGGGTCCTTACTAATTTTTTATTAGTAGCAGGGTCTTTACTAAAGATATAAGGAAATCAATATCAATATTATCGGTACTGATCGTAAGAAAGAAAAATATTAATATTTATAAATTGTGGCACACAACATGGAGAAACACGTTCGATACAATACTGCGGTGGCGGCGCCGCTCTCGCTCCGCCGCAGTACATCACCCCTCCTCGCCTCGTCTCACAGGTCACAAGCGCTACAAACCTACGGTGCGACGCCGCACGGCGGCCCAACGCATCGTGTGACATGGCATAGTAATTTGTATGTAGGCTGACGTTACGGCACTGCTTCGGCAAACGTAACGCATCGTTTGGCCTCTCACAGTGAAAATGGGGCATCTCAACGAAGTCGAAGTTGTTCGTGCTATTACATTAATTGAAAATGGCGAAAGTTTTCGACAAGTTTCAAGAAACATCAACGTAAGCCCATATGTTATTCAGAACAAGAAAAAACAACTCAAAATCAAGACCGATTTTTACTGCTTTCGAGCCTATGCAATAGTTTCTATGGCGAAAGGTCTTAATTTCCCTCAGGACGAAGCATGGGGTCACTGTGTCAGACCAGACAATTATTGATAG
Source organism: Phosphuga atrata (assembly GCA_944588485.1). NCBI lineage: Eukaryota > Metazoa > Arthropoda > Insecta > Coleoptera > Silphidae > Phosphuga > Phosphuga atrata. The sequence continues at coordinate 53,509,631 of OX155902.1, forward strand.
ATTGAGGGAATCAAATTTGAGGACTCGTCTGAAAATCCGATACACGCCTGACACGACGCCACAGAATAGCAAGGATGAATTTTGCTCGTGAACATACCGCACGGCAACTTCGACAAAGTCTGTGCTCTTCACGGATAAATCAAGGTTCCATATTACACATTGCGATGGACCAGTACGTGTTTAAAAACGCTCAGGAGAACGCTACGCAGCTGCTACTGGTCAGGAAGATTTGAAGCTCTTTCAGTTATGGTTTTAGGTGGGATTAATATCTACAGTAGAACCAACCTTGTTGTAATTCCAGGAAATCTTAACGCTAATCTCTAAGTTGACATTGTGTTAGGAGAACATGTTGTTCCTGTAGCATATGGAATAGGTTTTGTTTTTAATATATATATATATATATATATATATATATATATATATATATATATATATATATAAATATATATATATATATATATATATATATATATATATATATATATATTCTTATTGCAAGATAACGCAAGACCACATACTGCGCGAATCACTTGAGACTCCCTACAAGATTTGGAAATTCAAACAATGGTGTGGCCTGCGATAAGACCTGATTTAAATTCCATAGAGCAAGTTTGGGATATGCTCGACAGACGTGTTCGTGGTCGACCGCATCCTCCTCAGACCATTTAGCAGCTAACGGCTGCTCTTATTGAAGAATGGGACGCTATACCACAAGAAGACGACTTTTTCGAAGCAAACCAAGACGGTGTAATGCCGTTATTCGTGCTATGGGAGCACACACTCGTTATTAGGTTACCACTTTATGTACAAAACCCTACATTAACAATTAATTTAAATTCCTTTTGCATTTTGGTTTGGTTGATGCTAATTATTACAGGTATTTTAAAAGCACGTGATGCTGACACTTCCACATGTGCCAATTAAAACAATTAAATAGAGTTTATTTTATTATTAATTTTTTTGTGCGACAGAAGACGGAAACCAAGAGACTGTCGTGCTCCTAGTAGGGTTTTACTATGATGGGTAGTGGACCAGTTCCCGATTTATGGTCTGTAGGTTGCTATCGAGGCGGTTTTTGAAGGAGATCAGTGAGGGCGCGTCGACAGCGTCCTAGTCCAGTTGATTCCATATTTACGTTACTCTGCTGTTAAGGAAGTTTCTACGACACAGATTGGAACATCTTTCTTTGGAAAGTTTCCTACTGTGCCCCCTGAGATAATTTTGGTCACTGATGTGAAGAAAATTGAGCGGAACGTTGAGGTTGGCCACACGGATTTTTGTGAACCAGGATAAGATATCCTCTCTGGCGGTGCTCTCGCAGAGATAGAAGACCCAGTTTGATGCAACGAACCTTAAGTGGAAAATCTCTGTTCGGGAAGGATTCTGGTGGTACGTCGTTGTAGTTATTTAAGTTGTAAATTGTCTTTAGCAAAATAGGGATTCCAGCAGCCAACTGAAAACTCCAGCACGTAATGCTGACACTTCCATATGTGCCAATTAAAACAATGAAATAGAGTGACTTTCAGATGTTCTTCAGTTTATTTGTGAAGGCTTTGGATAAGATAAATCAAGAAATTTCTCCTTTTAACTAGTTTGGCGATGTGGCACTCCGATTTGAGGTCCTGGGTGATTGTAACTCCCAGGTTTTTTTGATGCTTTGCAGCAGCGAGTGGCCTGGGTCATTTGGCAAGGAGGTTCGACAATATTGAACGACTCATAGTAGAAGGCAAAGTCCAAAGCCGGCCAAGAGGAAGATCGCCGACACGATGGATAGACCGGACAAAAACCCTGACGGGACAAGGGATGCAGGAAGTAATGAGATCTGTCAAGATAGAGAGCGCTGGCGAGGAGTCATTGCGAGCGTAGCAAATTGATCTCACCACACCCTGCAGAAGGGATATGGACTGAAGAGAGGGAGAGAGAGAGAGAGAGAGCAGTGAGTGGGCTACCATTTAGGGTGTAGATAGCGTTCGGGTTATTGGGTCCAATGTTCAGTACGGTGCACTTAGCCACATGAGCCACATGTCAGTCCACCTCTCGATTGAAGTAAGATCTTCCTGAAGAGTTACAGCACTTTCTAGCGGGTTGCAGTATAATTTCGTGTCGTCTGCAAAAAAACAAATATTTGACTTGATGTTGACTGACATGTCGCCGATGTAGACCAGGAATAGCAGGGGGCGATGACGGAACCTTGCGGCACTTCGCTCTTAACAGCTCCGATATCTGACAACGATCCACCAACTCTGACTTGAAATCTGCGTTCGAAGAGAAAGCCAGTTATTTATCTAGCGCAGCAAGGAACGCCTCACTCCATAGTGCTCCAGCTTGCGCAGCAAACGTCTAAGAGGGACTTTCTAGAATGCCTTCTCGAAGTCTAAGTAGATAGTGTCGACAGGACGATGCTAATAATTCCCTAGATGTCGATTGAAACAATAGACCTTTTTACGGTTAGTTAAGCGCATGCGCGTCCCCCATGTTTAAAAGGAAGGAATATGAAAGTTTCGGGCACATTTTGTTAATATGACTGGACAACAAGGTTCGTCGACTTTATTGCGAGTGCATTTAAAAGAAAAATTAATTGATGGTACTTCATTAGTACATCAAGTGTATTCAGTTACGGCGATCTCCAACCATTGACGCAGGAGAGAAGATTGGTGTCAATTGACCGTCTGTGTAGGAAACCATGCTGATTGATAGGAATGATGTTGTTTTGGAGAAGGAAGTTAGTTAGCTCTATTATAATGATCTGCTCGATATGTTCGATATCAGACTAATGGATCGGTAATTTTGGGGTTGGTTTTCTCCTTCTTTAAAGATGGGCGTAACTACGGCATGAGACCACATCTTCGGTACATATCCATTTGCAAGGGCTCGAGACATCGATGCAGCTAGTGGGGCGCTTATTTTCCCAGAGCAGTTTTTCAGGAAGATAGGTCGTCGATACCAGCTGATGCGTTGTTCTTTAGTGAGGCAATTGCATCTTAAACCTTTGCTTCTGTGAAATCAATTGTGTCCAGGGAGTTATGATTTCGAGTATTCGCTGCAAGGGCCGGTAGGACTCCGTCTGGTTCCTTGGTAAATACATTGTCAAACTGCTGTGCAAACATTTCAAACACCAAGCGTTGGCTGTAGACAAACCTACCAACCTAGGCCCAATGTTTGGGAAGCCATGTCACAATGGCTTAAGTTACTCTGTGATACCTGTCACAAGTTACTCTTTAAAGAGTAACACCTCTTTAAAAAACCTGGGGCCAGCTGACCCGGCTGGTAGTACCTTGTAAGGGTCCCTTGCCAGGGTTACGGTGAAGTCCTCAACAGTATCTACAGTGGAGAGGAAAATCTTCGGCAAAGTGTAGATAGCGGATGTGGCAGCCCAGTGCTCGCGATTAATTGAGTAAATGGTATAGTCCTCACTTTGAGGGTAGGTATCAGTTGTAACGTCTGACCCGCAGCGGGCGGCTACGAACGGCGTCTGTACTCCATGTTAGGGGCGGCCGGGTTATATGATGGCGGTAGCTCTAAAATGTTTGGTGATAGGCTGTGTGACAAGCCGACCGTAAAACTCAACGTCACGTCCTTATGGAAATGTTGTCTCATAGAAAGAAATGGAAACAACGAATCCGAGGACCCTGCCACCAGGCGGGACAAACGTTAGGAAGAAGAAGAAGAGGTGTTGGTTGTAGACAATTTCACCCGCGGCTCCGTGTTTTAGTGAAAAGTCTGACATTTTGGACTTTAGGGATCTATTAATGTAGGAGTAAAAACTTTTGTTGTTAGCCAGCGCCAAGTCTTTCTCATGCCTTTTTCTGTTCTCTTCTCTTCTGTTCTATCTCTCTTCCTGCGAAGGCTGTTGCTATCTGCTATTAAGACACCCTGCTTTTTCACAGTGTTAGGGCCCATCTTCTTCCACCATTTGGTGCTCCACAGTTGGCTTCTGTTTATACAGCCTTGTTTCTACGGTTTGTTGTTGATTGGTTTCATTGAGTTAGCTGAGATTATTTTGTTATCAGTGGTTTGTTTCTTGTTATAGTTGCCGCAGCCACCCGATGGAGTAATAAACTTGCGTAATCTTCGCGTGATTTTCGGGGAATGATGGTCAGTGTGGTCACTATTGGTCAATGGTCACCATATTGGTCAGTGCAAACGCTTTTGAAGCGTGGATCACGCAGCCGAAACTTTCAACCAGTTGACCAGTCCGGTTGTATGCCACGTGTTCTCGAGTTCTCAGTGTTTCTATCTTAGTTAAAATTAGTGATTACATTTTATCCATAAATCAGTTTTTTTCAAGACTTTGTTTTTTTAAATTAATATAAAATAAAAAAAAGTAAAATTTAGCAAAGCAGTATAAATCAGGCTTTTTACAACGTCACTACGAACTATCACGTGAACGCCGCGTGATCACTCCACGGGGTCGCTGCGGCAACTATAGAACTTGTCTACACTACACTAAATTGAGCTGTGGGATATCTACATAGTTCTGGCTTTTTTTGTTTTATTGAAACGCGATTTGCATTATCAGTGGATAAGGGTGCTAGAGCAATTCTTCATTGGTTTTGTTTAACAGTTCGATTTGTGAGTTAAGTTTAGTAATTTGTTCCTGGAGTGGAGACACTTCGTTTTTTATTAATTCTGGAATAAGATCTTTAAAATTAGGACTTTTAAAGAGCTCCAGAAGCTTATCATACTCTGCAGCATTGTAACTTAGGTCGCGTGGCATTGTTACGAGAATATGCGAGATGAACTAAATACATAAACTTTAGATAATTGATTAGTTGTGGAGTTACTTGTTGAAACTTCATTTTAATAGGAATTATAATAAAATACAATTTTATACGTTTCAAAATTTATTTGTAGGACAATACATATGTTTCACCACTCTGGACATCTCCAAAAAAACTGATTCTACTTTCGCCAACCATTGCGTAGAATACAACCACAAATTTAATAATAAATTTGATATATTACATACAAAAATAAAAAGTAAAAAACTTAACTTATTAGAAAGTTTAAAAATTAAAAACATAATAAAAAGGCATCATCTTAAATGACCAAATAGATTTAAATAATTCTCCCCTACTAAACCTAAATCTGTAATAACCCCTTCAAATTTGTTTCTTATATATACTTGTATATGCAAAATGGAGCTACCGTCTACATGCGCCGACTTGTCTGCACAGTTCATGGATATCTATGCTCTTTAGCTCAGGTATCGCTGCAACTGTACCGTCTTCGCGCAGTTATTAAAACTGCGCAGTTTTCCTATCTACAAGCAACGTTTTATCTGCAACGTGTTGAACTGCGCAGACAAAAGGTTGTGCAAAACGGAGCGTCTGGAACGGCCTTAAGAAGCTTGTTTTCTACTTATTTCTATAATTCATCACCTGATGAAGCCACAGTGTGGTGGAATATATGTAGTGTATTACAAATAAATTTTAAAACATATAAAACTGTGTTTTATTATAATTTCTATCAAAAACTTTAGTTTTGATTAATAATTTTATTTTATTTTTAGATATATTTTACTTTAATTATTTCCTTTTGTTGCATGTAATCTTTTTATTTGCATGTAATTTTCCGTTTAAATTTTATGGAGGTACAAATTAGTGACCCGCTAATTGTTTTGAGCAGTGTATATATACAAATTTATGAATTTAAAAATATTGTCTGGTGTGATTATTACTTTTGTGAAGTTTGGTGAAATTCGTTGTGGGATTGTTGGTACCGGTTGGTGTTGAAAATAAAAATATATTTTGACAGATAAGATAGGTGGTTCTGGTTGGTAGGAAAGTGTTTATTGGAAGAAAGTGAAACGGGAGGGCCCGATGGCAGCGTGAAATATGTGAAATAAAATATGCTCGTTTGGTGCAAACCCCACGGCGGCGAGTGAACATGTCGAGTGACAGTGATTCCGAGCTGTTTTTCGACGCGGAGGATAACACACCCATACATGGATCAAAGTACATAATTGTTTGTTCAGTGTTTGTAAATAATCGTAGTGTTAGTTGGGGAAGGTTTTGCTTTTACCTGGATTTCGTTGAATCTCAGACTCATCTTTCGCGAACTTGATAGACACACCACACAAACACTTGTTTTTTCATAACAAAACAAATGTCAAAACTTGTAGCCTCCTATTATCTATTCAAAACAAAAAAACAAAATTATTTTAAATATTTTTCACAAATTTAAAAACCTTTTGAATATGTTTAGGGAATTTTAAACAAAAACACAATTTGTTGCAATTATTTAAAACTAAAAGATTATAAAGTTACAAAGGCTCCTTTGGCAATATCCAACTTTGCTCCTTTGACTAAAAATCATTTTTGTTGGTGACATGAGGAAGAGCATGGTTCCCTTCACACTATCTGATGACTGGGAATGGGGGTCAGTAATGGTATCATATCAAAGATGAGGGGTGGAACAATCCTTGTACTGGTACTATATTATAACACTGTGACTAAGGAAAAATAAGTAATCGGTTAAATCGAAGTTTGGTGCATGTAAGCCATGGCAGAAATTAGAACTAACGTAAATAGTCAATGTTTTACTGAGTTCACGGTTTTAACCAAGTTTACATTTACGGTTAGATTGGTTAATATTAGAACAGATAATATATATCGTGCAGTAGTGCGACGTCTTGATCCAAAATAAGAAAAAATAATTCAAATAATTTACCTTGTCACTTGCGCAATTATCCGATAATATCTAAGTAATCATCCAAACCTATCAATATAAATGACAAATGGGGCTAGATTTTCTTCTATTTTCTCATCAACCAATGTGCCCTTATAGCCCTTAAAACACTGCAGCGTATTGGCCTATGGTATTTCCCCACATTGTCTCATTAATGCAAATAGGTCCTGCCCCTGTATTATGTCTAGGTTTTTTTATGTGCCATGTTCAGGTATCTTCTCCCCTAAAACATGCAATTAAAAAAGAAGACTAAGCCAAGTTCTTTAAAATGTTATTACCTAGGTTCATAGCAGGTGGATTATAATTCCAAAAATACCCAATGGGGCTCTCGCCTAACAACTCCCAAAGGTCAATAATTACAGGCAGCTATAAATGATTTACAGGTAGATACGATATCGAATGGGGAACCAATGTACTGGCCTACGGACCCAAAAAACTCCCAGACTTGGTAGACTTCAGTGTCAGGAAAGGGATTTCTACTTCTTCTTTCGAATAGGCCTACTTTGGACTACGCTTGTTCAACTGTTGAGCTTTGACCTTTGCCCAGCATTGTCGCATCTTCTGCTGGTGTAACTCCTTTCTCTCTTCTGTCCAGGGGGTACCTTTCCTTCAAGGTTTTTCCTGAAATCCACGGACTTCGTTCAGGGTGCGTCTCACAGACTGTCTGTTTTTGAGATCTGTTATTCCCAGTTCTTTAATATCCTTCTCGGTCTCTGTCAACCAAGTGGTATGAAGCTTCTTGTTTTGCCAGAAGGTGAAGAGACGGTTGGTTAGTCGGTTTGGAGGCAATCTTGCAACGTGGTCATAGAAAGCTACCCTTCTTTTCCTTGCACAGTCAGAGAGCATCTCAATATGTTCGTAGAGCTCAGAGTTATGCCATCTTCGGAATTCCCCATTGTCCTTTACCGGGCCTAGGATCTTCCTGAGGATTCTCCTCTCTCTGATTTCCAATTTCTCTATTACACCCCTTCAGTTCAAGGAAAGACACTCCATGGCATACAGGGCTTCTGGTCATAAGACTGATGTGTAGTGCTTAAGTTTCAGGTTGCGTGACAGGCATTTCTTATTGTAAGTGTTCTTAGTCAGCCGATTAAGGCTAGACAGAGGCTAGTTCTAACTTGCTGACTCTCTTGGATAATGATGCTCTTTCTGATAAGGGGATTTTTACTATTTGTTTCAAATGTACTTCCCTTCAGGAACTCTCATCTGACCATAGTTTAGTTCTACTAGAGGTTTCCCAAGAGTTTGTACATGTTAAACCTACAGCAAGGCTATATAACTGTTTTCTCATCAACCAATCTGCCCTATAGCCCTTAAAACCCAGCCAAGTAGTGGGCTACGGTATTTCCCCACATTGTTTCATTCATGTATTATGTCTAGGATTCTATTTGCCACATTCAGTTATCTTCTTGGCTGTAATGTTAAGCTTGTGTCTGCTATGTGCAATTGCTTTGCAATGGAAGATTATGTCGGAGGCAGTTTCATCCTCGTCATAACATATTCTGCATAATGATTTGTCTTTCTATAGATACCGTTATATACCCATGTCTGTGCAAATGTCATTGTAGAGGGCAGTGTGCCATAATTGTAATCAGCTTCCTTGAGAGTTTTTGCTTCCTTTTCAGCATTGCAACAGTTGCAACAAAAATTTCTTGTCTGTTCAAGGTTTCTTGTCTGTTGAAGGTTTCTTCTCCATCTAAGGACTTTTGTACATTCAGGGTTTCTTGTCCATTCATGATCCCTTGTCCCTTCTCTCCGTTCTTATCTGTTCAAGACTTTAAACTAACTTTCCGATAAGCTTGATACTGTATTAGGCATATTTATATTTATATACAATCTCTTGTATTCTTTGATTGAAATTGAGTTTGATTTTGGTTTTAAAATTGTTTCATTTTCAGGAGAGTTAGGAAATCTTCAAAGGATAGCCTTAATCAAAGAGCGAATTCTGAACCAAACGTCTCCATAACTCACGAAAAAGATGATTCGAAGAAACCGGAATCGCAACCCCAGCCACCCACAAATCAAGAAGAAACATTCGTAAGTGAGACCATATTATTTCCATACAGTAGAGCCTTGATTATCCAAGTCAGCTGTAACCAAAAGTTTGTTTGTCTGTTCAAGGTTTCTTGCTCAAGATCTGCTCAAGATTTCTTGTCTGTTCAAGGTTTTTTGTCTGTTCAAAGTTTCTTGTCTGTTCAAGGTATCTTATCTGCTAAAGATTTCTTCTCCATCCAAGGTTTCTTGTCTGTTCAAAATTTCTTGTCTGTTCAAAGTTTCTTGTCCATTCAAGGTTTCTTGACTGTTAAAAGTTTCTTATCTGTTCAAGGTTTCTTATCTGTTCAAGATTTCTTGTCCATTCAAGGTTTCTTGTCTGTTCAAAGTTTCTTGTCTGTTCAAAGTCTCTTGCCCATTCAAGGTTTCTTGTCTATTAAAAGTTTCTTGTCTGTTCAAGGTTTCTTATCTGCTCAAGATTTCTTGTCCATTCAAGGTTTCTTGTTTGTTCAAAGTTTCTTGCCCACTCAAGGTTTCTTGTCTGTTCAAAGTTTCTTGGCCATTCAAGCTTTCTTGTCTGCTCAAGATTTCTTGTCCATTCAAGGTTTCTTGTCTGTTCAAAGACAAGAAACCTTGAACAGACAAGAAACTTTTAACAGAAAAGAAACTTTTAACAGACAAGAAACCTTGAATGGACAATAAACTTTGAACAGACAAGAAACTTTTAACAGTCAAGAAATCTTGAGCAGATAAGAAACCTTGAACAGACAAGAAACTTTTAACAGACAAGAAACCTTGAGTGGACAAGAAATCTTGACTTGCGCAACTTTCAAAAAACGAGTGGGGCAGTAAGTGCGCGGCAGCGCACCTGCCCAACATACGTTTAGCAACATACCCAACATACATTTTTTATAGCAAGATACATTTAGCAACATACCCAACATACATTTTTTGTAGCAAGATACATTTAGCAACATACATTTTTTATAGCAAGATACATTTACTTGTCCACGACAGTATATGCCAATATGATAAAAGGTGTACGAAACGCAGAAAATGATTCTGGCAGGTGTTTTATTCATTCACTACAATGAGCTATAGAGGAATCGCTAAAATCTCAAACAGAAATAACACATATGGTAGCTCCAAGATGATTTGAATCACATTTTAACCACTCAGGTATTGCAGAAGAAAAGCTCAAATCCATTCACCCAGAACTTGACTTTCCAAACCACCAAATAGTGCAAGATGTAAGCACATGTTGCATTACTATTTAATGGAGAGATTTTCAGAACAAAAGCGGGCTGTTTCTTTATACATAACACCTTTTTGAGTGGTTGTTACTGGAACAAGGTATCACACTCCTCAAACTATTTCAAGAGATAACAAAAATAACTTGCTCGGGTATTTCTTGCATCTCCAAAGTGATTCCACACGTTGTCACATTGTTGAAATACCTGGGAAAGGAAGAGATAGTAGATAGTACACCAAATTTACTGAGAATGAGATCTCCACTACAACCTACAACCTTTAGAAACACGGTTCAACTTTGATGAAAATGACAAATACTTGGTTGCCACTTTTCTTGATACTCAAAACCAAATACTTACTTGGTTTCTTGGTTTCAAAACCAGTTTCCTGGGATTAGTTCAAACACAAAGACCAAAACAAAAAATTCTTTTAGAAGCTCTGAAAATGAGTTGTGATGAGTCTTCTAGTACCGATAATGATTCTTCTCTACTTTGTAAGAAAATACATATCAATGAAAATGGCAAAACTATTGAAATATACGACAGTTTCTGGAATTGTTTTGAGGATGTCGCCACAGAAAATATGGAGACAGAATTTTTTTTTTTCATGATTTGGTATTCGGTATTCGGCCGAATACCGAATATTAAAAAAGTGGCCGAATACCGAATAAATACCGAATATTCGTGGCATCTCTTATATAAACCTCGCGAACAGAAAAATTAAAGTCAAAAACAACACCATCCAGTGTTCTTGGAAAAAGGTCTGGCCAACACACCCTGCTTTTAACTCTGAAAACTTATTTGACGATCCTGACCAAGATAACTCCACTCTACAATTGTCTTACTATCTATTCAATAAGTTTGTACATATATTTTTATGTACTCGTTTACCTTTATAGATACATATTTTATTCTTTCAGAAATACAATTGTACATAAAATATCTAAAATTGTTATTGTTATTAATCCTGATAATCCGGATTTTTTTTTTGTTGATAATCCGGCGGTTATTCGTTCCCATATGTGTCGGATTATCAAGATTATACTGTATTTTAATACTTTCCATATCGAATGTAGATCATATTAAATATATGTATATATGTCCAAGACAGAATAAATGTTTATATATCAATGTTTATAATAAATATATTTATGTATGTGTATAAGCCAGGGACTGGACGAAATCTGAGCCTTTAGTTTTGTTTATTGATATCAACATTTATATAATCAGAATCAAGGCTAAAACCTTTTTTAAAACTTGAGTCTCTGGTTTTGTTTATCGTTATCAATGTTTATAGAATCTTAGATTAGTCTGCCTACTCTTGGTATGTCTACTGTTGTCTTTTTTTATTTGTGGGAGGAGGGGAAATACATTACCACAGATGTAAAAGCATTTCCCATACAGTGTGTTACACGTAACCACCTAGCTCTGTGGAGTGTGGGGCTCCCTAATCGAGGTGTTTGTGACCAGCATACCCACTAAACCCCCCCTGGGGTCTGTATTCCAGCACTTCAGAACCCTGTCAGCATTACCTCAAAGTGGTGATCCTTTCCATTAGGTCTGCTCATTCCTGGCTGCAAGCCTTTCTTTCATCTTCATCTTTTGTTCTGAGGATCATGGCATAGCTTCCGTGGATATAGGTAGTAGATCACTTTGCCATGGTTGCGGTTGAAACAGCTCAATTTCTAGGATGAGGGTTCTAGACCAGCTCCCTTCCTTGGCGTCGTGCCAGCGTGGCTGTTTCATCTGCTCATGAGTGCGCTTCTGCGAAGAGCCCTTCTCTATTTGTGCCTTGACTGGAGGCCCGTTCCTCCGCCAATAAGACAATCGGCGGGACTGCCGCTATGACTTGTACTTCCACATTCGACACCGTTCAGTGAGCGCAGCATATGCATATTACTATGCCGCGTTGTGTTTTTAGCAATCTGTTTCTGTTGATATTCTGCTGCTTTTAGAAACTCCACCCAAGCCGGTACAGCTTAGACGAGGATGGAATTAACAAACACTTCATTTAGTAGTCTTTGTAGTAGGACCATTTATTATGGACATCAAATTACTCTTAGTCTGTCTAGTAGTCTGTCTGGTCTGTCGTCTGTCTGGTCTGTCTGCTCTGTCTAGTCTTGTATGTCTAGTCTTGTCTGTCTAGACTTGTCTGTCTAGTTTTGTCGGTCTAGTCTTGCATGTCTAGTTTTGTCTGTCTAGTTTTGTCTGTCTAGTCTTGTCTGGGCTGGAGAGTGGTGGATAGGGAATCCTTGAGTGACCACCGCTACATCATCTACAACATACAGGAAAACAGAGTACCTGAATGAGGAAAAAATGCCTAACTCAAGGTCTAAGTAATAGCGACACAAAAAATGCAAATATACCTACTGGCTCAGGTGATGCACAAATGTAAAAACTCCATAACTGGGGAAGTACGACCAAAAATAAAAAAGACAACATACTGGTGGATTGATTAAATTTCGAACATAAGAACTGCTTGCACCACTCCCAGGAGGAAGTACAAACGCCTAAGGACAAAGAGGCAAGTCAGATATAAAAGAGCCGAAGAAAGGAGTTGCGGCAATTAATAAACAAAACTAAGCAGGAGCACTGTTCTCGTCTTTAATCATCAGTTGTAACATATTGCTTGAGTTGATAGGCAAAATTTCAGAATTAACAGCTGGACAAGACAAATTGAAACGATTACAGAACATCGGAAAAACGAAATGGTGGGCTAAAGACAAAGCCTTGGCCACTGTTATGGAGAAATTTCGATATGAAAACGTGTCATATCTTCGCGCATGGAGCACGAGTCAAAGGTTTCCTTCCAAACGAAGGCATTGCTGGATTCCTTTTTGAAATTTGAAACTATCCTGATAGCCTTCATAATCATAAAAATGTTTGACCTATCAACCCCAGTAAGCAAATATCTCCAAACTTCTACATTAGATTACCTATATTTGGATACTTTGGACGACGTTTTCAAAACTGCAAGTTTATTTGACCCGCCAGTATCCGCATATGCAAAGATGTTTTTTTCGGGCTATGTCACAAAAATGAAGGAGGAAGGACTACCACAACGGGTCCTCCAGGGCAAAATGGTTGGGAAGAAACCGAGGGACAGACCACAGATACGATGTAGGATGCGGTATAAGAAGAAGGACAGACAGAAGAAGGCAGAAGGTTGCTAAGGATTAGAGGCTGGAAGATGGTAGCAATGGACAGAAGCGTCTGGAGGAATAAATTGAGTGAGGCCAAGGCCCAACCCTGGGCTGTAGAGCCATAGGAGAGAGAGCGAAGTTTATTTGCATTCGATGTTCAAGACTTAATGCATGCGGACTTACTTTACTTTTTCCTGTCCGGTTAATTCCGGTGGTGGAAGGATTGGCCACTCTCTGAGTGTACAACACTGTAGTGGACAACATACCCGCGTGATAAGCGGGAGACTGGGGTTCGATTTCCCATCGAGGCAAAAGCATTTTCAACTAGGGCGGCACTAACCATCTGGGCTGCCCCAATATCGGGCTGGGGCATTCTAAAAGCCAAGTGGAAAAGGTGGTTTAGTGACAGATGTCCCCAAACCACAATAAAAAAATCTTGTCTGTCTTGTTTGTCTAGTGCCGTCTGTCTAGTCTTGTCTGTCTAGCCTTGTCTGTCTAGACTTGTCTGTCTAGTCTTGTCTGTCTAGGCTTGTCTGCCTAGTCTAGTTTGTCTAGTCCTGTCTGTATGGTCTTGTCTGTCCAGTCCTGTCTGCCTAGCCTTGCCTGTCTTGTCTGTCTAGTCTTGTTTGTCTAGACCTGTCTGTCTAGTCCTATTTGTCTAGTTCTGTCTGTCTAGTCTTGTCTATCTAGTCTTGTCTGTCTGCTCTTGTCTGTCTAGTCTTGTCTGTCTAGTCTTGTCTGTCCAGTCTTGTCTGTCCAGACTTGTCTGTCCAGCCTTGTCTGTCCAGTCTTGTCGGTCTAGTCTTGTCTGTCTAGTTCAGCGATCGGCAACCTGTTTTAAGAAAAGAGCCATTTTCCTTAAAAAAATTAACAAATCTTATACAAGAGCCGCAGGGATGATGGTATAAACCATGGGCGTAGCCAGAGTATATACATAAAAAAATATATACATAAATGTTATATTGAAATAAAGAGACGAGTAGAGACGACTCTCTTCAAGAGAGCATGGTAGATGTGAAGTTTAGGAACCCTTGTGTGTCGGTTTTAGAAAGTAAATTGGTGCATTTCTATTACTGTATTTTCTTAGTGTTATTTTTATAATTTCTTCTCTAAATTGTAATCAAGAGATTGATTTATTTAAGGGCCTAAGTAAAGCATTTGACAGTTTTGTTCACAAGCTCCTTCCACAAAAAATTGAAGATTTTGGAGGCGTCGCCAAGAACTGGATAAAATCCTTGCATCAAAGAGAACGAACGAAGTGATGGTAAACGGTTCAAAATCGGAAAGTAAATTAAAGAAGTGCGAAGCATCCCAAGGCTCTCTAAACCAACCCTAATCTTGATATTTGTTAATGATCTGGCGCAAACAAAAATGTTGCAATTATATTTTATACGCTGGCGATACCAACATTTTAATATCTAATCCACAAAAAAATAAGATTTTGGAGGCGTCTCCAAGAACCTGGGTAAAACCTTTGCATCTAAGAGGACGAACGGTGATCGTAAACGGTTCAAAATCGGAAAGTAAATTAAAGAAGTGTAGAACCCCAAGGCTCTCTAATGGGACCAACTCTAGTCTTGATATTCATTAATGATCTGGCGTAAACAAATAACGTTGCAATTATATTTTGTACGCTGGCGATACCAACATTTTAATATCTAACCCAGACATGCACGATTTAATTAAAAGTAGCAATTTTAAAATCGGAAACGTTTGGAGGATATCTTAATGGACTTTAAATATAAGCAAAACATACTGCATGAACGCAGAGGCGTTGCAGTCCTTGAATTCCACCCAGATCCTGAATTCCTAAAGGAATCAGGACTAGAGAAGGCGCTCTAAATGGGTAAGCATACCAACAGAATGCATAAGCATATGTAACAGAATGCATAAGCATATGTTTAAGCATACCAACGTTTAGAGCAGCGTTTCGCAAAGTGTGGGTCGCGAACCCGCCACAGGATCGCAGAAAAATTTTGCCGGGTCGCGAAAAAAAATTGTAATAAGAAAATAAAAATTTTGCTGATAAGAAAAAGGAAATGATTACTGCCAGTATAAAAAGACCATAATTTTAAAATTTCTAAATTAATAGGTGAGACAGGGTATCCTTATATTGCTGGAGATAAAATAATACTTCCCGCTTTCAAAATTGTCGCAAATAATTTATGCGGAATAATATCTATTATAAACGGATATATTATAAACGGAGAATTGACGATTGTGCGAAAAATTTAGAAGAATTTTAGAAAAACTAGTTGCCAAAGTAAAAAAAGGCTTTTTTCCTTTAAATGGGTTTTTTGTCACAAGGTGGGTCGCAAAAAAATGTTAAACCTCGTACTGGGCCGCGGTTAAAAAAGTTTGGGAACCGCTGGTTTAGAGGAAGAGGGTGGGGTACAATAGATCTATGAAGGATGAAGGTCCAAGTCGTCACCAACAAATCTACAATTTACATTCTACTTCATGATTATAGTTTATTTCTAAGATTCAATCAAAAATCATCAAACTATCATATTGAACTACCATGTTGGATATTAAGTGTTATCTGATTCGAAACCTAAGAGGATGTGTAAAAGTTGATATTTTGCAAATATTTTACGCCATCGTTCTTCTCTAGCTTCTGTCATACATTCTGATACTTTTGGGGGGGGGGGGTATATTTTGGAGTCAGCAGCTAATATTGATGTGGTATTTAAAATGCAGACAAAGATATTACGAGCGATGTTCAATGTACACCCTCTTCAATTCTGACGGTCTTTGCTCAACAAGCACAACATTTTAAGGGTAGCGTTAAAATGTTGTGCTTGATGAACAAAGACTCCTTCTCTCGCGTGCCAATAAAAATTTTCAACTTGTCAGCTGTGACACGCGTGCCATAGGTTCGCCACCGCTGTCCTATATTCATCCTTATGCCATTATTACAGTCGTGAATAAAAGTATCCAAATCGTGCTTAAAAGTCCAATCAATTTCATTATTAAACGATTTTTGTTTGTCGTTACTATGGCAATAACTCGCGTCATTAAACAAAAAACATAGAAGTAGTGAAAATAAATTTTCTTACGTATAGTAAAATTGAATTAATTTTTCTTATAAAGTATCGGTCTCTAAGTCTGGATTTATCTGGCTCTAATATAACTTAAGCTAACCATAATCTAATCTAGATCAAATCTAGGTTAACCTGGATTATATCGACAATAACCAAATAGTGTTCCCGTCACTGTGCGTTTTTACTAATTAACATTTTTTGTTCCGGAGAATCATTGCGATTAAAGCATTCAAACTGCGCAACTCATGTACAAAAGCCCTTCTTCACACACTTGTATCATAAACTACTATTTTAATCTTGACAGGGAATGTTTGCGTACACAAAACGCAAACATTCACCTCTTGAAACATCTCTTGAAGTATAATGCAATGAAAGTTGAAAATGTCCATCTTAAAACGTACTTTTCTCATGGAATTTTAACAATCGAATGTAATTTTGCTAAATGTCTCTCCATCTCTATTTTCAAAAATGAAAGTTGTTTTGTACCAAGAAACTTAAAATACATGTAAGGGACGGGTTGAAGAGCCACACAACTCAAGAAAAGACGCATGCGGCTCGCGAGCCGCTGGTTGCCGACCCCTGGTCTAGTCTGTCTAATCTTGTCTGTCCAGGCTGGTCTGTCCAGTCTTGTCTGACCTGTTTTGTCTGTCCAGTCTTGTCTGTCCAGTCTTGTCTGTCCAGTCGTGTCTGTCCAGTCTTGTCTGTCTAGTCTTGTCTGTATAGTCTTGTCTTGTCTGTGTAGTCTTGTCTGTCTGGTCTTGTCAGTCTAGTCTTATCTAACCTAACCTGACATAAAGAGTTAATGATCTCAAACATTTTAATCTTTAGTTTTTTGTATATAATTATGTATGCTTATGCTTTAGATTGCTCCAAAACCATTACAAGGAGGACGAAGAAAATTCAAAGAGTTACGACAAAAATTGCAGAATGACGATGAAGATTTACAAACCTCCAATTTAACTCCGCCGAATAGTCAAACTTCTTCTATAGAGGGAGTGTACGCTTCGTCCAACAAAACTCACCCGTTCAAAGTAATCGAGGTGGACACTTTGAGCTTGCAAAGTTTTAGCTCGGGACGTCGTTTATTGGGCCAAACGGACCTCAATTCACAGCTCATCCTTGAAAACAGGAAAACGGCATCGGCCTCAGCCCTCTCTGTGAGTTCGCACAGCTCGTCAACTCACAGCTCCAAAGACACTTCCAAATATCCAAGCACAATTACTTTAGCAGCTATAACGGCTGAAACTAGTAACGAAGCAGGTTTACACTGTCTTCCTCTCCAAGAGCCAGATGTAATTGCTAGCACAAAACCTTGCTTACAAAGAAATAATGCAGTTGATGTTAATAATTCACCAAAAATTGACATACCAGTTGCACCGCCTAGGAAGAAAAAGAAAGCTAAACCTGCAGCATCATCACTACCAATCACAGTAAATATTAAATTTCCTCTCATAATTAATATAAATATATTTGTTTGTAATTAAGGAATTTCAGCCCTCAACTTCTACGAACGTCTTTACCTATCCAGAATTAGTGAGTCCAGCCACAACCATAGAAACTTTGACCAGAGAATTGGAACACTCTCTAGACTGTCTTCCAATTGGTAAATCAGACAAACTTCCAAATAGTTCGGATTCTTCCAAATGCAGCACAATAAAATCCGTGCATTCTCTGGACATCCGACAAGTGACCAAAGGACAGTTTGTTGTAAAGCCCCAAGACAACGACAAAGCCAAAGCGGAAACTTCTCCCGTAAAAGAGTTAAACGTAGAAACCGAGAAAGTCGATAACAACAGTTCGCGAGGTTCAACCAATCGGAACAGCGTCGGACACTACAGCTTGGGCCCGCACAGAAGTGCACATCCCCACCGAACTTCGAAAGAAAGAAGGAAATCAGCAGGAGATGAAAACATGTTTAAATACATCGACGTGAATTACAGAAACCTCGTGAATTCCGACAAACCACTAACAGACTTGGAAATTCTCCAACAAGTCACAGTCCTCAACCTAGACACTGGAGAAAGGATCCCATTAAGTGTCGCCGAAGATAAACTACCGCAATGCCTGAATCCTCTATCGCTGCACATAATGCGATTAACATCCGAATACGTCAGCAGCTCCAGCATGGAAAAAGATAAGGAGTCTGACGACGAGAGTATTATTGGGAAGAAAATTGAGCTGCCATTATGCGACGAAATCGATGCGGACATCGGCGGTGGCATGAGAAGACGGACAGCTAAACTAAAGAGGTTCCTAGGCTCAACAGTTAAGAGAACCATGCATAAGGCCAAGAGCATTGCAGTTTCACATGGTAGACACAGGGAGGATATTGTCGAAGTTGTTGATGAAGTGCATCTAGGTGATCAAAATATAAAATTAAAGGTAAGAACTAGATGATGTTTGAACTAAATAAATTAACTAAATGATTGTTTTTCTGTCTTCTCTTGTGTTGTCTACAGATATGTCGGGTCTAGATTGTCTAGAGGGGTCTGGATATTTAGTCTCGAATATATATTCTTGTCTATTTAGCCATATTTAGCAATTCTTGTCCGCCTAGTTTTGTATCTGTTTTTTTCTGATATTATGATGTACAGTGAATGATATAGTATACAGGGCGCGTACATAAGGTTTCAAGACTGATTTTTCCTGAGTTTACATCGACAGGGTATCATTGCATCGACAGGGTAAAGTAGTCGGCTAGCCGACCGCTCCAGCGGCCGTTGCTTCCGAGACGCTGAAGTGAGTATATCCGTAGTGGCGTGTAGTGACTCCAGTCGAAAACTCGGAGGGTCGAAAATGCAGCGTCATTTGGAGCAGCGTTATTCGATAAAGTTCTGTGAGAAACTGAACAAAACAGCTACAGTGACTTTTGGTATGATTCAACAGGCCTATAAAGAAGTCATGGCACAGAAGCTTCAAAGATGGCCGCGAAGACGTTAAAGATGATGACCGTACTGGGAGAACTTCAATAAGCGGAATTCAGGAAAATTTGGTGAAAGTGCGTGAACTTTTAAACACTGACCTTCGTCTTAGTGTTAGATTACTTGTCGATGAACTGGGATTGGATTAGACTACGGTGTTAGTCCTCATTGGTGGTGTAGTTGACAACATACCCGCCTTTCAATGCGGTAGACCCGGGTTCTAATCCTGGTCGGGGAGACAACAACTAGGGCGGTTTTCACTAACCGTCCGGGCTGCCCACCCTGAATGAATGCAAAATATGCGATACCGGGGTGGCGCATACTAAAAGCCAAGGTGGAATAGGGGGTTTAGTGAGAGCTTCCCCCGAACCGCAGACTACGGTGTTAGAGACAGAAGATTTGAAGAAAAAGTTCAACAGGAAGTTAAAGTTCTGTAAGGATGAACAGAAGGCAGGCCTGGCTATTTGTGAAGATATGCTTGAACGTTTGCAGTCGATACCAATTTTTTGATAAAGTGGTTACTGGTGATGAGACCTGGGTCTACGAGTACGATCCTGAAACAAAGCGGCAAAGTGCGGAGCACGACGTCTCATCTCCAAAGCCCAAGAAAGTTGGCATGAGTAAGTCACGTGTGAAAAGCATGCATTGTTTTCTTTAATGCTAAAGGAGTGATCCACAGAGTTTGTTTCTACCGGACAGACTGTCGCAGGTCGGTTTTACGCTGAAGTGCTCCGCCGTTTGTAGCATCGAGTCCGCCGCGTCTACCGGTAGATTAAAGAGGATTGGGTTCTTCACCACAACGATGCTCCCTCTCACACGTCGCTCTCCGCCGGTTAAGTTTTGGCCAAGTTCAACGTGCCAACACTACTGCAGTCACTCTATAGCTCCGACCTAACTTTCAGCGGCTTCTTTTTGTTTCCCCGAATCAAAAGAGACCTGAAAGAGAAGCGATCCGGTTCGATTCCAGTGGTCCAGGCAGCTTCGACGAGGTCCCGTGACAGCCTTCCGCGAGTTCCAGGGAGTCTATGAACAATTGAAAAAACGTTGGCAGCAGTGTATTGATTTATGCCCATTGTTGCCCCACGCCCCACGTTGATGCGCATTACATTTTCTGTTCTGACACCAGTCTTGAAACTTTGTGACCTCACCCTGTATATATACCCTTGATAAAAGAAACTTTTGGTGTAAGCAACCCTTGATATAGTAAAAAAATATTATTTTATTTTTAGGCTGCAAATTCTCATAAAGGACCTTACGATTTTGAAAAAGTGCATCACGTACAAGAATTAAATAACGAGCACGAAGGTCCTATATGGTGCATGAAGTTCTCAGCTTGCGGGAGATTGTTGGCGACGGCGGGCCAAGACAAAGTGTTGCGAATTTGGGTGATAATAGACGCCTTCCAATTTTTCCAAGATATGCGCACAAAGTACAACGCAGAAAAGGTGTCTCCGACCCCGTCCCAAGAATCCCTAGTCTCTCACCATTCGGCGGAAAGTCCGTACTTGAATTTCGACCTGAACAGCGAGGAGGCCAGTAAATACGTTTTTATGCCAAAGCCGTTTTGCACGTATTACGGCCACACGTCGGATTTGCTCGACGTCTCCTGGTCGAAGAACTATTTTATCTTATCATCTTCCATGGACAAAACTGTAAGACTCTGGCACATTTCAAGGAAAGAATGTCTTTGTTGCTTCCAACACATTGACTTTGTCACCGCCATCGTTTTTCACCCAAGGGACGACCGCTACTTCTTGAGCGGATCTTTAGATGGAAAAATTAGACTCTGGAATATCCCAGATAAAAAAGTAAGAATGAAAGAAGAAACTTGTTTTCCCATCAATGCTTTTATGGTATTATATTGTAGGTTGCTGTTTGGAATGAGATTGAAGGGACAACAAAACTAATAACAGCTGCAAATTTCTGCCAAAATGGGAAATTTGCTGTAATAGGCTCTTACGATGGCAGATGTATCTTTTACAACACCGACCAGCTGAAGTACCACACGCAAATCCACGTGCGATCGACGAGAGGAAGGAACTCGACCGGTAGAAAAATCAGCGGAATCGAGCCAATGCCCGGCGAAGATAAGATTTTGGTCACGTCCAACGACAGTCGGATACGTCTTTACGACTTGAGGGACTTGAGTCTTTCCTGTAAATACAAAGGCTACGTTAATGTGAGTAGTCAGATTAAAGCGAGTTTTAGCCACGACGGCAAATACATAGTCAGCGGATCTGAGAACCGAGATATTTATATCTGGAAAACGAATCATGATTACTCAAAGTTCACATCGGTTAGGAGGGATCGCAATGTTTTTTGGGAAGCGATTAAAGCTCACAATGTCACCGTCACTTGCGCCATCTTCGCTCCTAATCCTGATAATATCATTAAAATGGTCGAGGATAAAACAGCTGGACAGGAACAAACAGATCAAGAAGAAAAGGTAAAATTTTTCATTTATTTCATGTAATTATTCCTGAAATCCAGAACAGATTTGTTTGAACAAATAAATGTTATTTAATTTTTAGGAAGAGGATCCAATGGTGGAACAACGAGTGAAAGGTTGCGGCGGCTATGTATTAATTTCGGCAGATTTTAACGGTTGTATAAAGATTTTCATGAATAAAATGAAACCAAAACACAGCTCGTTGCCGGCTTCAGCGTTAGTGTAACGAAATTAAAACGAGAATTAACTAACACAATGATGTCTACTGTAATCTATATTTACAATAAATTTTAAAGAGGTTCAGCGTAGCAGGTTTTTATCGATAAGTGTTTTTAAATTGATTTATAATTTGCATATGGAGATATAAATGGAATATTTATACTTCCACTATTATTAAGTGTGTAAGTAAATGTTTTTAAAACAGATTGTGATTTATTGAAAGTTATCATTTTATATAAATATATTTATAGTTAGGGTTGTAATTTTATTGTATATATTTATTAGTTAGGGACATATTGAATATATTAATGTATATAATAATTGAATAAATATTCTCAATAATATCTGCTAACGATTGATTCAATCACTTAAATCAATTCACATTCCAATAAACACAAATTACACATTCATTCTGGGCTACTCTTGTCTAGTCTTGTCTGTCTAGTCTAGTCATGTCTGTCTAGTCTAGTCATGTCTGTCTAGTCTAGTCATGTCTGTCTAGTCTAGTCATGTCTGTCTAGTCTTGTACGTCTAGTCTTGTCTGTCTTACTTTTTAATGAGACGTAGCAAGCACCATTGGTTAACTTGTCAAGTGGCCCCCTGAACTCTTCGAGCATCTTGGAACCGCTACACGCATAACGTCAAGATGTCGTTGTATAAGTTTCGTTTTACATCGCCCTTCCACGTCTAGTGATTAGGGGTTCAGGTTCAGTTTCTTGTTGCTTTCGACTTGGAGCCGTTTCCTCTCGTCCTGCTCCTTCAATGTCATGATGTGTGTTATCATATCATGGTCGGTTAGGCCTATGGGCTCTAGTTTGAGGTGAGTTTTCTTTTCCCACGTTTCTCTTTATGGTATCCATCTATGACAGTCGAAGATGGTGTGTCGAACGTTATCTTCAGGGCCACAGTATTCACACAGACTATCGGTGACCCTGCGCAGTCTTGTCTGTCTAGTCTTATCTGTCTACTATTTCGTCCTCGCCTTTGTTTTTTTTTGACGTATGTGTACGCTATTCGAGTTGATTTAAAACCAGAGTATATACCGGGTCTTTGTGATAAGACAAGCTTAATTTATGTATCTGTAACTGTCGTTTTACCGTGCAGCATAATGGAAGATCTAAGGAACTAAGAACCTGATAGAATTAACCCATTCGTGGGGAGAAAAGGCGTAAAACGGCCAGCACCCGCCAATCCAAAGATTAGAGAAAGATTCGTCTCCTTAACGGAAAAACGAGACAACAAGAAAATTGAACCACTTCAAAGAGTTGACCTACCACCTTCCCCGGTAGAGCTGCCTACCAAGAGGAAAAGGCAAAATATAAACTGGCACGAGCCTAGCGAAAGAATGAGAAAGGAGCTAGAAACAATCACTAAGTAAGTAATAGCGAAAGCAAATGAATTGAGGATGCTAAAGGCGAACTCAAATACAAAACCTAAATTTAAGAAAACAACCGATGAGATGTGTACATTGGCAGATGTCCGCGAGAGAATATGGATATGTTGACAATTGACTCTACATGCTTAGAAAGAATCTGGCCCAAAATGGAGGCCTGTTACCAAAGAGACTAGCACAGACAGGAGAATCGGAAAACGACAAAGAAAAAGAGTTTCTGGAAACATTACTACAGGAAATAAACAACGGTAACACCCTTAATGAATTCATAGAGGTAGAACACAAAATATGACCCCAAAAAGCCTTTCGTGCAGCGAAAGAAGGGCAAGGTAGGGGTTCAGTTTCTTGTTGCTTTCGACTTGGAGCCGTTTCCTCTCGTCCTGCTCCTTCAATGTCATGATGTTTGTTATCATATCATGGTCGGTTAGGCCTATGGGCTCTAGTTTGAGGTGAGTTCTCTTTTCCCACGTTTCTCTTTATGGTATCCATCTATGACAGTCGAAGATGGTGTGTGGAACCGCGCTGCTAACATCGACAGAATGGGACTTTGCCTGGACCATTGCCGAAAACCTAAATCCCAACGCAGGTGTACCTAAAGCACTCCTTGAGGCGTATGCCAGGCCCATATAAATGTCCAAACAAGACATTACAATAGAGGAAGTGGCATACTTGAAGCGCACAATGGAAGCACAGTCCGATGACGGCGTCCCCACAATAAAGGACAGATATGTCTATCAAATAGTTATGGAGGAAAATTCAGGACACAAACCATTTTTAGCTGTCTATAAACATTGAAAAAGCTCATACAGCACAGCGGTAGAAATAAGATCGCTATTTATAAGCCTATCATAAAGAACTGGTTAACAGTGAGCAAAGCAATTGAATTCACCTTTGCAGTACGAATATTGAAGTGAATCTATAGCAATAAAGGACACACTGCTACAAACATAGAGCCAACGTCGACGAAAAACGACACAAATTGGACGCAGATTGTAGAGAAAGCCTAGGCAAGAAAGGACAGAGGATCCGAGGAAGAAAAATACTAACGCAGTTTTTGTAAAAGAGGAGGGGCTATCATATCCTGCTTTCTTCAAGATGAAACGAAATGAAATGACACAAAACATCTGGAACAGTCATCACAAAGATGCGTAAAGTCAAAACAGTAGAACTTTTACTAGAGGTAAAAGGTGGCCAAGCACAGGAGCTGAGTAAAAGCATTCAAAAGAAGTGCCTATCAGCAAATGTGCGTTCCAAGACTGACAGCGTAATATTGCACGTCAAGGACCTATAGTCCATTTTTTAAGAATGCAGTTCAGGGAAGATAGGGCTTATTTGACCTTCGAGGAGAAGTTCACACCGACGATATTTACTCCTCCACCTCTCTCTCTTTTCACATACATTTGCAGTCACTGGTGTTGAATTTGGTGATATATAATTAAATCAATATAATACTACGGATAATTTCTAAATATAATAGAACGTTACATTATATTTCGGCTAATAAGTAGTATGTTATAGAATAATGTTTTACATATAATTTAATTTTAAATTTAAAATTTAAAGATAAAGAAATTAATTAACTCCAAGTATATTTTTTTGTACGCCAATGCATGTTGAGCTGTTAGTTGTCAATGGCTGCCGTGACAATTCACAATGGCTTGGATTTTTTGCGTACAATAAATAGATGCTTTTTTACAAATAATATCTGGAAAAATACAAAATTCGGTTTATTCATACAAAAAACGATTACTTCATCAAAAAAAGGTTACTTCGTTCAAATTAAAATATAAACGCCCAATTATCGATTGAATCTTACAAATAATAATGGTTTAGTACAGGGGTCTCCAAACTGCGGCCCGAGAGCCACATCCGGCCCGCGGACAGATTTTGTCCGGCCCGCGGAGA
Organism: Phosphuga atrata; assembly: GCA_944588485.1. Taxonomy (NCBI): domain Eukaryota; kingdom Metazoa; phylum Arthropoda; class Insecta; order Coleoptera; family Silphidae; genus Phosphuga; species Phosphuga atrata. The sequence goes on from OX155902.1 coordinate 53,534,637, forward strand.
GCTAGCATACTTGAAAACTCCTTTTAGAGAACATATTTTTTATAGCAAATTAAATTTAGTTTACTCTGAAGTATTCTAATTTTATGTTGAATCATTATTAATATGACATCTACATTGATATAGTCATGGGCTAACTACTCATAACATTGTTGTAGGCTTATTGTTATTGTTTTTGTGATAAGTTGGATAAAGGAACACAGAATTGTAATGAGTAAAGACATGTATAATATGCAGAAAATTTAACTTCAATATATAAAAACTAACAAATTATTTAAATGAAACCAACTAACATTTTAAATAAAAACATAACTTATAACAAGCATAATGACATATGAAATACTAATGAGATTTATGTAATTGAGATTTTCCACTGACAATAGTTTGTAGTTGTGGACTAATTTTACTTGTACCAATTATTAAAAGAGATTTAAGATGCTCATCAGTTAATTTGGAACTGTAAACATTTTTTGTGTACTTCATTTTGGAGAAGGTCTTCTCACACAAATAAGTAGTACTAAAAACAGAAAACAGCCCACGAGCAAATTTATGCAAATTATCAAATTGTGTCAGTCTAAGACTCTTATAAAATTCCAACAAAGATGAGTTTTGATATTTGTTCTTAATTATATCACTGCACTGGAGATCAATCATTTCCATTTGAAGTTCCGGGGCTAGGGTTTCAATGTCAGAATCAAAAGGATTCTGAAAAATCTTAATTTGATTCGCAATGGCATCAAAGTCCGAGAAACGAGTATCAACATTTATTTTCAAAGCACTCAAAGTTTCGATTGCAAAGTCGATAGGAAACTCAGTCTCAGTAGTGTGGCTGAATATTTCACATGTTTTAAAATGTGGAAAACATTTACTTCGTAGTTGTGATTGAAACAGTATCAATTTCTTGCGGAATGATTTCATATTAGTGTATAAATCAGGAAGATGCTGGTTTTCTCCTTGCAATCTCAAATTCAGTTCGTTCACTTGTTTTGTCAAATCAACATAGAATGCTAACTTCCACAGCCATGCGTTGTTTTGTAATTCAGTAAGAGGGCGATGCTTTTCATTCAAAAAAATTTCGATCACTGCTCTAAGTTCAAAAAAGCGCTGAAGGACTTTCCCACAACTAAGCCAACGTACGGCAGTATGATATGGTAAGTCATTTTCTCCAATCTCTTCAATAAATTGTCGGAATTGTCGGTGATTCAGCCCAAAAGATCTGATAAAATTAACAGTTGATATGACTGGTTTCAGAACTTCAGACATATCCAAACATTTTCCGCACAAAGACTGTTGATGAATGATACAAAGTAAGACTAATGGTTTTGAACCACCGTCATTTTCTACAGTCTTTGACACAAGAGCGACCACTCCTTTATCTTTCCCACTCATGTTTTTGCCTCCATCAATTGTAATATATTTCAAGTTCTTTCATCGAAGGTTCTTTTGATTAATGGCCATTTCAACTCCTTTAAAAATATCTGTACCAGTAGTTGTGCCATGAATACTATACATATCAAGAAGTTCTTCATGCACTTTATAGCTTTTATCTACTCCTCGAATATAAATCAACACCTGAGCAGTATCTGACTCATCCGTTGACTCATCTAAGGCCAAAGAAAATCACTCAACATGTCCATTTTTGTCGAACAGTTGAGAGGATATATTTTAAAGCGATGTTTTCTACCCTTCGAGCCACAGTGTTTGCTGACATTGACAGTTTTTAATAAAATTACCTTTTCAGGGCACATTTCTTCGGCTACTGCAATTATGCATTCTTTGATCATTTCTCCATCGGTGAATGGTTTTCCACGTTTTGCAATTTCAAGAGCCACATGAAAGCTGGCACGAGTTGCAGCCTCTTGTTCAGTTTTGAGTTTTGTAAATGAAGATTGCTGCGATTTCAATCCGCGCTTCATAGCTTCGAATTCTTCTGTCCGCAAACTTCCTGTATATTTTGAGTAATTTTGAAAATGTTTTGTTTCATAATGACGTTTAATGTTATATTCCTTGAGAACGGCTATGCTTTCATTGCAAATCAAACATAGCGCCTTGTTACTGGACTCAATTACGAAATACTGAATGTTCCACTGATCTTTGAATTTTCTGCATTCACTATCAATTTTTCGCTTCTTATCCATACTACTAAATCACACACAAAAGCAACAATTCAAATCAAAATACTGTTACAAAGATGTCTTAAACTTAAACACGCACAAACACGTTTTAAGGAGGTACGCACTATTTTATTTCACAACAGTGTCATAGGAACTGACTTATGGTTGCGCCACTAGCCTTCTTATATATTCCAATTACTGCCATCTAGAAGTGAGTGGAAGACACCAGAACTTTCTCGAACCAACGAGATTATTCTGTACGTGCTATTAGCGCCATCTGTTAGCGATAGAAGGTACTACCTATTTCCGCTTGTGTCCACCAGATGTCGTGTCACGTTACTCCTCATGGCTCGTACTCTAAGACTAATCTAGAAATTACAGATAATGACAGGAAAATTAATAATATGCAGTGTTACCGTTTTGCGGACTTTAGTCCGATTTTCGTCCTTTTTAGTCCTATAGTTCCTACTTTTTTTTTCATCAGTGGACTATTTCACTTTTTACCACCGGCAACAATGATAATATGGTTTTGGCCCTCGGAACTTACTGGATTAATCAGTATTAGGGCCATAAGAAAAGGCAGGAAAGTTTGGAGACCCCTGGTTTAGTACAATAATTGATAGATTTGTACAAAATAAAATCAATTCACCCAAAAAAAGGTTTAACTGTACAAAAAAGGTTGATCAAAAAACATTTTTTTTATACAAAATACAATTAGGGGAACCTGTTGTACTTAGGACAGTTTTTAAAATAATTTTTTTTTTCTGTAATTTGATGTATTGTACACAAACCGTATTTACTTATTTTGGAAGGTAGATTATTTGAGCATCTACCACATAAATATTGGAACTGCATAATTTACACGTACATGTGTTTAAAATGTTTAAAAAAATATCGTAAATGTACCCTATGTACAAAGGCCAGTACCACGTTGTACCTAGAACACATTCAGGATTGGGGGGATTTTCTCTACTAAAATCGTTTTATTGGGTCTAGTTAAATATTTAAATTACAAATTCTTAAAGGAACCAACATATAACATTAATAGTATTTTTTTTACTTAAGAAACAAAATCTTTAATCAGAAACAACTACGCTATGTTGTCACAAAGCAGTCTTTAAGGCTAGTATGTACTTAGATATAGTAGGTACCTCTTTAGTTTTTAATCAGTCATTAGGACTAGCTTTTAAAAGAATATTAGTATTATTTAGATAAATTATTTAATTTTAAGCACTTAACAGAAATTCCAGTACTTCTGTATCTCTGAAATATGACAAATTTCTCTTTTTTGTTAATTTTTTGAGGCGTTTTAATTTTTTCTTTAATGTCACTTATAGGGTACAGATTTAAATCTTCTTTACCAGGCCATTTCCAGTTTTTGAGTGACTTTTGCATCGATTTCAGCACTACTAACTCTTCAGATATTGATTCTATCTTTCCAACAAAATAAGAACCCTCGTAAACAAATATAACATAGTCCCCAATGTTGTAATTTTCTTTATAAATATTTTCAATCTGAAGATTCTCTGTCTCACTGTCATTTTCGGAGACATATTCAGATGTATCACTCAATGAATAGTTGACAGAATCCTCACTAGTTTCTGATTCTGATGGAATTCTTCTTTTGATCTTATTTGTAATCTTGGATTTGTTTTTACTCATTTTTTTTCTCACTACATTTTTTTAGGCTTTGCTTCAATTGATATAGTTAAAACACGTTTTTTAGACTTCATATTTTCAATTTCTTGCTTTTCTGGTGTATCAGTCAATATTCTGGATCTTCCTTATTGTCTTCCCTTTCGTGTTCCTTTTCGAATTTCAGCTTTTGGGTGAGGACGAATCATAACTGGCGATATCAATGTTGGCAATTTTCGGTGAATAACTTTTAAATCTGCAGTGTTCGACTGGCTAAAAGGTACCTGATCAATTCTGGTGGATGCTTTTTCGATAGGTGGGCGATCAGAATAGGATGCTGGCATAAAATCGGCATCTGTGTGAATGTTTTCATTTAAAGGATGAAATCCAGTAGATCTAAAGCCTTTACGAACATTGTTTGGTGTAAAGGCTAGAGGAAAAGCTTTTCCCACCAATCCAGCAATATCATAAATATTTAATGGCTTTCGCACATGACCTGGAGTCATAAATAATTCGTTTGCCGCTGTATTGAAATACGTTTTGAAAGGCCCAAAAACTGATTTATCTAATGGTTGCATGTGTAATGGAGTAATAAGCGCTACACCATTATCTTTAGCCATTTGTATTGCTGGTACTGAAATATGACTTTCATGATTGTCTAATAAAAGAATGATAGATTGTTCTTTGGTAGGCTTGGTATATTTGATAAAATGTTGAAGGCATATCACAAACATCGATTCGTTTGACCAACCGGATGGATTAGCACATCCAATAGTGCCTTCTGGAGCTCCAGTTAACATAAACTCCTTAATGTTTACACGAGGGAATATGAGCATGGGTGGAACAAAACCTCCACCTGCATTTATAGCCGCTATCATTGTTACAGTCGCTCCTCTTTCAGCGCTAGTCATTGACTCAACTTGTTTCTCGCCAAGAGGTGCTAATATCTTCGGAGGTACATGGGCAGTCGACAATCCAGTTTCGTCTAAATTCCATATATCAGTTGCTTTTATATGAAGACATTTAGGAAGGGCTTTCTTGAAATTACCAAATGTTAAGCTTACGGTATGTTTATTAAACGCCGATGAGCGAGCCAAACTAGTGGCTTCAGGCTTTCTCAGAGACAATTCGTTTTGGTATCGCTTCCTAAATAAGCGCAGCCAATAATCTCCGGCCATTTTATTAGTATCCCAGCTCTTAGGGTAGTTTTTTCCATTCATTTTTGCAAATTGATATGCAAGTATTTTCACGTCTTTTAAAGTCAGTCCAAATTGTAAGTGTGCCGCATCTTTAATATAGTCAACCAGACTGCGTTCTTCCTCACTATCCAAAACTTGATTAACTGCAAGATTATCGTGTAATTTGCTTACATCGCTACCTGTTTCCATACAATGCTTTAAATGACGACGCAAAGTTGTTCTGGATAATCCAAAATGTTTAGAAGCACCGAAAGTCGTGAATTTTTTCTCCTTGATCATTTTAATGGCATTTGACAAATCATTAGGCGTTCTCTTCATCTTATCTTTACTTCTAGGCATGATTTCTGAAATATAAAATTTGTTTTCTTAAGAATCTAGTATTCTTCTTCTTTCATGTGCCTTGTCCGGTCTGCCTGACGTTGGCGATCACCATGGAAAAAGCTGTACGGTCCTCCGCCAAGCGAAAGAGTTCACCAGCCCTTCTTTTGCCGGTCCAGTCCCGTATATTTCTGAGCCACGACTGTCGCTTTCTTCCAACTCCACGGCGCCCCTCAATCTTGCCCTTTAGTATGAGTTGTAATAGACGATATTTATCACCTCTCAAAATATGTCCAAGATATGATGTCTTTCGGCATTTTACGGTCGTCAAAAGTTGCCTTTCGATGTTTGCTCTTCGTAGTACATTCTCGTTTGTAACATGTTGTGTCCACGGAATACGAAGCATTCTTCTGTGAAGCCACATTTCGAATGCCTCCAGTTGGTTCATCGTCCTGACCTTCAGAGTCCACGTCTCTACTCCGTACAGCAATACCGACCATACATAGCATTCAACCATGCGTTGTCTTTGCTTCAGATTCAGGTTGTCATTGCAAAGAAAGGATCTCATCTTATTGAAAGTTGCCCGAGCAATCTCTATTCGGCACTTTATCTCGCAGTCCGGGTTTAGATCCTCTGTAATAATACTACCAAGGTATTTGAACTTAGAGACACATTCAATTTGGCTTCCATTAAGTTCTAGGGTAGTGCCATTGTGCGGTTGCCTGCTGAATATAATAAATTTGGTCTTTCGTATATTGATTTTTAGACCTTGTGTCTCTCCCACGTCACCGATTTTGTTTGTAAGCAACTGTAGTCCCTCGATTGTGTTTGCTAAAATCACGGTATCGTCAGCATACCTGATTGTTGTTATTGGCTCTCCATTTATTTTGATGCCGAGGTGTGATATTGCTTCCAATGCTTCCTTGAATATTCTATCAGAGTATAGGTTGAAGAGTAAGGGCGACAGTATGCAACCCTGCCTTACCTCCACGTTGTATCTCAATACGGTCTGTTTTAATATTGCCTATTTTTACCTGTGCCGTTTGATTCCAGTATAGATTTTTAATTATGCGGATATCTCTATCATCTATTCCAACCCCATGTAGTATATATATAAGTTTATCGTGCAGTATGCGGTCAAAGGCTTTTTCGTAATCGATAAAGCATGCAAAAACATCTTTTCGCTGATCGCGACATTTTTGGAGGAGAAGGTTCATACCGAAAAGTGCTTCACGCGTTCCGAAAGCGTTTCTGAAGCCAAATTGAGAATCATCAAGATCTTCCTCACATTTACGTCGGATGCGTGCGTGAATGATCCGTAGGAATGCTTTGAGCATGTGGGACATGAGGCTGATTAAGCGATAATCACCACATTTTTTTGGCTGATGTTTTTTTGGTAGAGCAATAAAGGTTGATGATAACCAGTCAGATGGAATTTCACCTGTCTCATAGATACTATTAAACAGTTTAACTACCAAGCCAATATTTTCCTCTGTAATGAGCTTTAGAGGTTCGGTCGGAATGTCGTCAGAGCCAGATGTTTTCCTATTTTTTGCTATAGAGAATGCATGTATCACCTCAGATTTAAGAATAGTTGGTCCCATTCCCACATGCACGTATACCGCATCAGCTCTATGATCTTTGAAGTTGGCCTCTATATAACTTGTCCATGTGTTTTTTAGTTCTTGTTCCTCCAAAATTAGTTGATTACTATCATTTGTAAGTGACATAGTCGTTCTCTTCCTGTGGATTCCAGCTACTTCCTTTACTTTTCTGTATATATTAAAAGTATCATGTTTGGAGCAGAGGTCTTCTATTTCTGCACATTCCCTTTTCATCCATTTCTGCTTGGCTTCTTTGATCTCCCATCTTATGACCTTTTGTATTTTTTATATTTGTCGGGTCTGTTCTTTGCTGTCTTCGCTGCTCCATAAGGGTTAGAATGTGATCTGTCATCCACTTGTTTTTGGGTTTAAAAGTTACGCGGAGATGTAATTTACACGTGTCCACAATGATATTCTTGATGTTATTCCAAAGAGTCTCTATATCTTGGATCTGGTTCTCCTGCAAACTTGTTAACTTGTTATTTATTTTTTCGGCAACAATGTGTCTGACTTCAGGGTTATTTAGCCTCGTTACATCAACTGCTCTAGCTGGGTGTGTTTGCTTTTTAGTTTTTAGGTTTAACGACAGTTCAGCCACAATGGGATTATGATCCGAGCCAATGTCAGCCCCAGGGTGAGTTTTGGCATTTTTTATTATATTTTTAAAACGCCTATTTATCAGTAGGTTCGATCTGATTTCTAATTGGTGCTGAGTTATTTAGTTCACTGTGTGGGGCTTGCCAAGTATAAAGTCTTCGTTTGGGTAGATCGAAAAACGTGTTAGCAATTATCATCCCTGAGTCCTGACAAAACTCGTAGAGAGCTCTCATTGGAGCTACCAAGCCCAAAAGTACCAACTATATCTTTGCGTTGTCCTTGCCCAATTTTGGCATTAAAGTCTCCCAATATAATAATAACACTATCGCTCTTTAAAGTCTTCAATGTGGAATCAATTAGCTCATATAAATTTTCCACTTCCATGTCATACCTCTTCTCAGCAGTTGGAGCATAAACCTGAATAAAATTGATATTGAATGGTTTGCAGGCCATTTGCAGTAAGCATATCCGGTTGGATATTGCTACAAAATTCTTGACATATTTTGTGTATTCTGTTGCAACAAAGATGCCAACGCCGCCTCGATGGTTTTGGTCGTTGTCATCACTACCTGAGTAATATAGTGTGCCGTGCTCATGTTGGCATGATCCGCAGCCTGGCCAACGGTGTTCGCTTATACCCATTATGTGTATGTTCATTCTCTTCATCTCCTGAACCAAATTATCGAGCTTTCCAGCTTGAAACAGGGTTCTCACGTTCCATGTACAGATACGCAACTTGGATTTTACTACTTTGAGCCGGGGGATTCTTAGCACCCCTTGCCCATTTAAGGGCTGCCCGGGACTAGGGGCCGTCTTATTTATGTTTCTCGCCATAGTGGTTTCCTGGGAAAAGATGATCAAGGTGGTTTCCCGTTGCCTTCCTTGATTTGATTTCAGCCGCCCAATCTGGGAACAGACGCTGTTTGTAGCCGCCCATTCTGGGTCAGACGCTACTCGGTTCGTCATAACTGACTATCCTCACTTGGTTTAGCCTGCAGGTCGATGCAGTTGCCCGGGGTGTGGCACGGGGAGCCACAAGTGAGAATTGGTAGTCTTGTGAGGTCCAGTCACCGCCTACTAACTTCCATCATAGACGTTAGTTACGACCGTATTTGGTGAAAGGTACTACCTCTACAACACTAAACCTTACACCCCTAATCTAGTATTAAAATATGAAATAAATAAAGATAAATATTACTGGCCAAAGTACAACATCTAGGTTGTACTTAGGCCACCGACCAAGGTACAACCGATCTACAGTGGCCAAGGTACAACACTGTTTCCTTGTGGTTGAAACCGTAAATTTAAAATATTTTAAGATTATATATCTCGTAGTTTATTATTGCTTTAACACTTAATAAATGAACCGATTGCATATAAAAGATAAGTGACTATTATAAAATGTATAAAAATAACAGACTTCCACATATATTAAAAATACTTACTTTTTTCGTGAATTTTTTTTTTTCTTCGATAACACCAAGCACTGCCTTAATGGCGGTAAGCGACTAACTTCACACTAGATCGTCTGCAGTGACGTACCGAATAGCACCTACGAAATAAATTAATTGCGTGGGAACATTTGAAATGGACGAAGGTACACATAGTGCCTAGGTACAACAGGTTCCCCTATATCTTCACAATAAACGAATTTTACAAACAAGGACTTGATTCCTTCAAATTTTATTTCTAACTAACGCGGCGTGTAACGAAAGAGAGAGCGCAAACACATCAGTCTTACAACCAGAAGCACTGTATGCCATGGAGTGTCTTTCCTTGAACCGAAGAGCTCCGGTAGAGAAATTGGAAATAAGAGAGAGGAGAATCATCAGGAAGATCCTAGGCATTCCCTGTAAAGGAAGATGGGGAATTCCGAAGACGACATAACTCTGAGCTCTACGAACATATTGAGAGGCTATCTGACTGTGCAAGGAGAAGAAGGGTAGCTTTCTATGGCCACGTTGCAAGATTGCCTCCAAACCGAATAAAAAACAGTCTGTTCACATTCTGGTAAAACAAGAAGGTTCGTACCACTTGGTTAACAGAAACCGAGAAGGATATTAAAGAAGTGGGAATAACAGATCTCCAAAACAGACAGTCCTCTGTGAGATGCATCCTGAAGGAAGTCCGTGGATTTCAGGAAAAACACTGAAGGAAGTCCGTGGATTTCAGGAAAAACCCCGAAGGAAAGGTACCCACTGGACAGAAGAGGGAAAGAAGCTACACCGGCAGAAGATGCGACAGTACTGGGCAAAGATCAAAGCCCAATAGTTGAATAAACGTGGTCCAAAGTAGGGCTATTGGAAACAAGAAGAAGAAGAAGATAGATGCACTATATATAAGAAGCACTATATATACTATATATAAGCAGATAGAATAATGCAATTTATTTCCGAGCTAATCCACTCATCAATAAGGTGAACAGTTTTTTCCTTTCAGTATTTTTATGCATATAATAAAAGTGTGAAGATTATTAAATACACTCGTAAATTTGCATTTTGCTCGTAATAAGTAAAATAAAAAACATTTTTGGGTGAATTTCGAATATGTTGAACGATTCAATCGATTATTGTAAGGAAAAAATCATAGTTTGTAAGGAAAAATCAATTATTGGATGATTATATATTAATTTGGATGAATTAACCTTTTTTGGATGAAGTAATTTATTTTGTACGAAGTAACCGAATTTTGGATTGATTAATTTATTTTTGTATTTATCCAGCTATTTATTGTAGAACTTCATCCATTTATTGTATGTTGAGTTTTGTATACTTCTAATCGAATATTGGATGAATAAATTTTATGCGATTCACAATTGCCATCTGATCTGTTTGTATCATTTAGATTTTTTGCGTTTTTCTCCATTTATCTGTTTGTATTTTATTACTATTGCCATTTGGTATATTTAATTTGTATTTTTCTTTTATATTCAAGTAACTTTTTTCTTTTAAATTCAAGTAACTATATTTGAATTTACAGCCAAATTTTGTAACTAGAATGAACATTTGTCATAGTGTAAATCAGGTTTCTAGTTACTGCATTCTTTAAAAATATACTATAGACGCTGTTACTACAGCAGATGAAGTAGAAGACGCTATAAGAGAACACCTCAACATTGGTGAACATGAGAAGAATGTGGAGGTAAGGAATCTAAGGCCATGCTATGGAGAAAACCAGATTGCAACAGTAGCACTTCCAAAAGTACAAGCTCTAAAGCTACTCGAAAGAAACAGAATTAGAATTGGACTTGTTGAATGCAGAATAAGGCCACGAATAAATCTGACCAAGTGTCACAGATGCAGATAGGACATACCGCAAAAGAGTGCAACGGATCTGACAGAAAAAAACTTTGTTTAAGATGCTGCCAAGAAGACAACATTGCCAAACAGTGCCAATGCGAAGAATTCTGTACGTTTTGTCAAAGCAAGGGACTTCGGGCAAATTCTGGCATATGCCCAAATTTCCAGAAAGCGCTGGCGGAGGCAAGGCAACACCTAAAGAATTCAAAATGTTCTTCAATTAAATGCAATGAGATCCCGTGGGGTGCATGATCTGCTGCATGTCGCAGTGTTTGAGCTAAATGTAGATATCATAATACTAAGTGAGCCAAACAAAAAAATAATTAGTAATACAAAATGGTATGCAGATCAAAATAAAGACACCGCAATAAGAGCCAGAAATAAAACTATTCCAATACTAGACAGTGGATGTAGAACTGCCTACGTTTGGATAGAGACTGCAGAAATGATATTCTATAGCTGTCACTTTTCGCCCAACAAGAATCTGGACTATTTACAAAAGACATTGGACGATCTGAGCGATTCCATGCGAAGCCAACGAAAACTTATAGCCCGCGATTTTAATGCGAAATCACCATATTGGGGCTCACCAAAAATGGATTCACGTGGCGATATTGTAATGGACTGGATCACCACCATAAACCTGTATATAAAAAAATGAAGGTAATGAACCGACACTCCAGCGAAGTGAGTCCTAGTCTATTATTGACCTCTCAACAAATAATTTAGCAAATAAAATGGTAAACTGGAAATTTCTACAGAGTGACTACATAGTTAATCCTTAAGTGACCACAATTACATCTTCTACACGATAAAAGACTGTAAAACGTGCATCTCCCCCATGGGTAAAAGGAGATGGCACACCAGAACAACGCCCACAATGTTACAAAACGTCGGCCTTAATCTCGAGGAGCAAATTAAAAAGCCATAAGATCTTACAGCAGAGTCGTTTATAATAACACTTCCACAGGCAACATTTCCACAAAAAAAGGCGGTTCGTAAAATCCAGGCGTGTCTATTGGAGGAACGATGAAATCGCCACGGCAAGGGCAGCTTGTATTGCGCCTAGACGCATATATCTGCGCAATTTGCAACTTTTTCGCGAAAACTTCTTTGCTCGGTGGTTCACTCCCCAATGCTCTACGCAGCCCCGATTTGGGCAAACGTCTTGAGAAAACATGCGATTAGACAAAAGCTGGTAACCGTTCTAAGGAAAATGGCGCTAAGAACTTACCGGACTGTCTCTAGGGATGCCGCCCTAGCGTTAGTCGGCATACCACTCATAGAACTTATAGTAGAAGACACAAAGGAAGAAAGTTCGAGGCAAATTGTGCTTGCAGCCAAGACCCATATAGGGTTGTAGTGCTACTTGAAGAAGAAGAAAGAATGCAGACCTAGCTCTTCGGGAAAAATACAGACAAGAATATGTAACTGCCAAAAAGTCTCTCAGACAAAATATAAATGTTTCTAAACGTCTCCACTGGCAAAACTTATGCGGAAAAAATAACGAAGATACCTGGGGAGGATGCGTATAGAATCGCAATGCGAGGGTTGACAATAAGGCATCTAATTTTTCGGGTTCCGATGGAAAAGATGTTGGAGGTAGGACACGCACTGTTCCCCACTCATGAAGAGCCGAGCTGGGAGCAACCCAATGCGACGGAGGTTCCCATTTACGGAAGATGAATTGCTAAGAGGGAGCCAACGTATTCGTAATGGTAGAGCGCCCACTATTTACTCCCACCTGAGGCTCTAAAAGCCGCAGTGGATAAGTTCCCAACATATGTCTTACGCGTAATGAACCATATAGCTAGCGATGGGATGTTTCCCGACGATTGGAAAAAAGTCAAGCTGGTGCTACTTAAGAAAGAGTGGAAAGGAACCTTCCTCATATAGGCCCCTCTGCCTCTTAGATGTTTCGGGCAAACTCTTGGAACACCTGATACTTTGCAGACTAAAACTAGAACTTTGGTCAGGTAAAAAACTATCAGAAAAACAATATGGCTTCCGATAGGGAAAATCAACAGTAGACGCTATAGCAAAAATCATGGAAGTAGCAAAAAATCGCAAGCGGGCACACAGAGAACTAGAAAGCTATGTGCCCTTATCACTCTTGACGTTAGCAATGCTTTCAACTCAGCTGCCTGTCAAAACATTCTTGAGGAGCTCTCAGCAAGAGGTATCCCACCATACCTGCTACGTCTGATACGAAGTTACCTACGTAACAGGAAAGCTGTTCTCCAAGAAAACAATAAATTAGTGGAGCGTGATGTCTGTAGTGGGGTGCCACATGGCTCTGTTTTGGGACCGACACTATGGAATATCCTTTACAACGGAGTCCTCAGGCTAAAGTTACCGGAGGGTGTAGACATCGTGGGCTTCGCTGATGAATTGGCGCTTGTAGTGTCGGGGAAGACGGAAATGGAAACTATGTCGAGAGCAAACAGGGCCGATAAAAAGGCCCGAATCTAGCAGACCTGGCAAAACCAGTGGAGTCTATCCTCTAAGCACCACTGGACCAGAATCTTAATCCCTGATGTGGAGCATCGGGCAACAAGAAAACACGGCGGAACAAATTTTTATGTCACCCAAGTTTTAAGCGGGCAAGGCTGATTCAGGAACTTTCTCCATAGCATCGGTAGGGCCACAAATTGTCTTTGTATTTTCTGTGGACTCACAGACAGCGTGCCGCATACCGTTTTTGAGTGTGACAGGTGGATGCCCGAAAGGGATATATGGAAAAAACAGACACTAGACCAATCAAGAACGGTTGGACATATGATCTCGTCGGAGGGTGTGGAAGGGGGTGGTTTGAACCCCCAAAACCCCCCGGCTACGCCCATGCCTGAACCCCTAAACACTGCTATCACAAGCATCTTGGGACCGCTTTTCGCATAACTTTCAAGATGTTGCTGCATAGTGTCGCCTTTACATTCCTGGAAGCGGTCCCAAGATGCTTGTGATATTCAGAGGGTCCTCTTGTTAAGTTAACCGTGAGGTGCTATATATACTATGTTCCCAACAAAAAAAAAGTTTTGACCTTGATTTAATATACATCTATATCTATAGAAATAATTTATGTGATACTTGCGCGGTTTACTTATGAACAATTGGTCCATAAATGCAAATGTAATTAGTCTCAATTTAATATATAAATGGATTTATTCTAATGAACGAAGTGAGTATGGATAACAGTACATCGTCTTATATATCCAGCGAGTGTTACGCTGTGCAGTCCATAATAAATAATTCAATTTGAAAATAATAATAAACAATGTTCATATTCTCTTGATTACAAATTTCCATAAAGTAACAATTTCTGTTAATTAATAATTGCTGCTTAAAATTATACGAAAATAATGAAATAATGTTGAAAAAAGGCCAGATTGGATTTTTATTTGAGTGAATTTCATTCTATCGAATAAATTTGTTGTCGTCGGTGAGCGTTAATTACATTAAATATTAATTTATTGCGTTCTCGTGTAACTCGCCACGGCCGTTCGGCTCAAAGTTCTATTTTTAAAAACAATTCGCACAAAATGTCTTTTGCAACAATTTTTTTCCGTCCACATTTCCATTTAAATATTGAATTAAAACGCCGAATGGGTCCCTTGGATTCTAACACATTTTTAAACAATTTATTTGAAATCGACATTCTGAAAATACCTCGTTCATTGCCGTCCGCGTTCTATTTTTAATGCCTTACGTTATTTAATAAATTATTTATCAAATATTCGCAATTGTACATTATGGACAAATCTATACACGAATTTATCTAATTTGTTTTTACGGTAATACACGCTAGTACACACACTAGAGATGAGCATGGGACGAGTTTCTCATTTCAGATCCCATCCCGCGGGAATGTTTCGTCCCACTGTCCCATCCCACAAACCTAAAATTTTCGTCCCATCCCATCAACCCATTTTTTCCATACGGACTCTTTTTTCATTATTTAGAAATTAAATTTTTTCGTAATTTTTGAAGTGAAAACTTCTATAGCCGCGCTGAATGACATTTGGGTAGGGGGTAAACTGATACATTTGCGTCATCGTCATCAATAGTTGCGTTCTATAGAAAAAAATTCTATTACTCAAAGATGTGTTCAAAAGAACACATCTATACGCATATGTTTAAAGTTGGCTCTGAACGTCACTTAATAGTCAAAGTTTTTGGCAGTGTTGACAGAACGTAGCGTTTCTAAAGAAATATCAACCCGTAGAATTAGCCGAATGTAATAGTAGATGTACTAGTGCCGGATTATTGGAAAGTTTTTGGCAGTGTGATATTTCCTTAGTATGATATTTCCTGCGTACAGAACGCAGCGCGCGTTCTGTACGCAGCGCCTCTAAGGAAATATCAACCACTATAATCAGTGTGCAGTACAAGAGTAAGTACTTTTGACGGATGTAGGGTAGACTGGGTACGGTTGTGACAATTTTCATTGGATTGCCCATGATTTTGTTAGTAAGCTGAACGAAAGGTGTTTTTTATAGTAAAATCTGCATTTGTCTACGTATGATTACTAGAATTTTGTTCTTAAGTACAATGTTAACTTTATAGGAGCAAATTAGAAAAAAAAATAGAAAAATGTCATAACCGACCACACCCCAGGCGTGACAGTGTGACAGTGCTTGGGGTCGGTAGTGACAGGTTAAAAAATACACCAAAATGGTCTAGAATCATTTTTATTTATTGCAACTAATTCGTAACGTAATGTAATATACTCTTTTTCTAAAAAAAAAATATCAATTACGTAAAAAAAAATGTAGAACATTTATATCGCTTATAACTAATAAGGCACTGTAGCATCTAGTTATTATAACAGTCTTCACATTCATCGGTCAAAAAAGGCAATTAAACACTTAATTATACATTACGGTAACTGTCAAAATATCATTATTTTTATATAAACAATAATACTACTATAATAAATATATTCAGTCGTTTTGAATAATAAAATATTATAGAAAAATCTGTGAACTATAAATAAGTTACTGAGATCTAGTCAGACTCATCACAGTTATGACAAATATAATGGCGACTACCAACTGCGCACTCTAAGTGGGACCAGAACTCACATTTTCCTTGGCATTTGATCCACTTTTCGCCAGCCCTACTTTCAGAATATGCGCCTACACAAACCAGACAGAAATATTCATCTTCATGCGATGACGGTGGTGATGTCTTCCTTTTCTTAGCTTTGTTTTTTCCTTTTCCTTTGCCGCCTCCTTTTAGTTCCGTAAGATTTTTATTTGCTTAGCCTTCAATTTTTTTTCTTTTTCTGCATATTCTTGCCTGACTGCCTCTTTTTCGGGCGTATCGGTATATATTTTTGACTTTTGGTTCTGGAACATTTCGTTTTTCTTTGGCCAGCCTTCGGAAAAGGTCGAACACTTTCAGGCGAAAAAACAAGGGGCGTGAATGAGGATGACGGAGTTGGCTGAACATTGTTTGAATTTTGAATTGAATATTCTTCCAATAAGGGAGTTGAATATGGCGGTATTTTATCGTTAGGTCCAGGATTGTTTTCTCCAGTGTCAAGGTTTGGTCTATCCGTTACAACAGATGGTTATGCAGGATTGTTCTCTTCAGTGTCAATGTTTGGTGTGTCCCTTACAAAAGAGGATTGTGCAGTATTAATCTCACCAGTGTCAGGGTTTGGTCTATCCATTACAAATGATGGTGCGACAAGATTGTTCTCTTCAGTGTCAGGGTTTGCTCTGTCCGTTACAAAAGACGGTGCAAAGTCAATTTCTTGGAATAAATTACGATGATACGGATAAAGGCCAGTTTTATATAAACCGGCCTGAATGTTCGCCTGAGTAAAAGCCAGAGGCATAGCAGTTTTGATAATACCTGGTATATCGTAGATGGTCATTGTTTTTCCAGGGTGACTCCGCATCCATCCATCACAAGCAGTGTTTATAGCTTTTTTTTAGGGTCCGAAAACAGATCGATCCAAGGGCTGCAGTTTGTGGGAGCAGTGTAGAGGAAATGAAAGCAAAGTGATTCCATTTTCGTTAAAAAATCCAATGTATTAATATAAATATGTGAGGAATGATTGTCCAACACTAGTAAAACTCTATGGGTTGGAGAAGCATTACAAAATTTCTTGAAATGTTCAAGAAATACTACGAACGATACATCTTGCATCCATCCTGAAGGGTTTGCAGTCCCAATCAATCCTACTGGCCCGTCCCTAACAAAATGATCGTGATAACGAACCCGTGGAAATATAAATAAAGGAGGAATAGTATTTCCCAAGGCATTGACTGCAAAACAACCGTCACTGTGCCTCGTTCAGCTCCCACTTCCACGCCGTATTCCACGTCTTGCTACTACTTTGTCAGGTTTTTGGGCGGTAGTGACGGCTGTTTCGTCAACATTATATATATATATATATATATATATACGGTTTGTTTTTTAATGTCAAAGTGACATAAACGTATTTTTTGCTCTCCCTCCTTTTTCGACCTAATACACCGTAAAAGAGGGTTGAAAAAACAGACGCGAACGCAAACTCAAACCTATATATTTAGAGTAGGAGGAAATGCCTGGTCTTAGCTAGAAAACATCAAGAGGCAACCTCTAAGGCTCAATACCTTAGTTGTAATCATCGTGATCTTTCTTAAAGATCACCACAACCACTTTCAACTTGAAGTAATCATGATGGAACAAAAGGAAAATCTGCTACCCCAGGCCCCAGTCACCATGCTGGACTTTCCTGGTCATCGGATTCTGGGGGACCAGGAACATCATGAGGAGAAGAGTCGGAGCTTCTCAAAATCTCTACGCAAGCACTACATTGGCACTCTTAATGTGAATACTCTCTTCAAACTTGGAAAACTAAAACAACTTACAGATATGCTAGAAAAATTTCAAATAAAAATTCTTGCGATTCAGGAGACACGTTTTCAAGACGAAAATCATTTCAACACGGAAAATTATAGGATTTATAAAGGTAAACCTGCTGTCAGAAGAGGTACACCATCATTGTTTGGGACGGGATTTGCAGTACACAAATCAGTCGTGGATAACATTGTTGACTTTAATACAATATCAGAAAGGATCTGCACACTCTCCTTCAAATCAGGCAATAAAGGTTACACAATTATCAATGCACACGCACCTACAAATGAGCATAACAGAAAGAAACCACAAGAAGTTCAAGACTTCTGGGAAGACATGGAAGAAGTAACCAACAACATACCAGAAAGGCATGTTAAAATTTTAATGGGAGACTTTAATGCGCAATTAGGTAAGGAGAGAAAATACAGACAAATCACAGGCCCTTATTCAGCTCACTATCGCACAAACAAAAATGGAGAGCACCTCATAAAATATTGTCAAAATTTTAATCTCAAAATTATGTCGACACAATTTCTGAAGCTAAGACGAAAACTTACAACATGGAAAGCACCTAACACCGTATGGGGAGAATTCCAGATTGATCATGTGGCCATTTCTAACAAAAACACGCAGGAAATTTTAAATGTCAGAACGCGTAAAGGGTTCTTCGAGTCAGATCATTATTTGGTACAAGTTAAGATTAGACCAATTCCAAGACAGCAAAAGACAGTAAAAAACAAAATAGTCAAGCCTGATCCAGAATATTTGCGGATAAACAAAGACAAAATCATTGAAGAAATTAATAGTCATCCAACAGACACTTGGACAGATCTTGCGACCTCAGTTCAGAAGGCAATGCGTTGGGCGCAACCTCCCAGAAAAAGGAAACATAGGTGGTGGAACGCAACTTGTGATCAAGCCATTGAGAAAAGAACACAGGCGTGGATGAAGTTCAGTAGTAACAGAACATCCGAAACATGGAAGGAATTTCACGAAGTTCAGAAAAAATCATCAAAGGAAATTAGAAGAGAAAAACGAGCACACGACAACAACAGGCTAAAAGAAATTGAAGAGGATTTTAAGAGAAATAATACAAGAAATTTTTACAGAATATTCAAAGAAAATATTAAGGGTTATCAACCTCCTAGCCTCTGTTTTAGAAGAACAGATGGATCCTTGGAAACGAACACTAAAGAAAACTGTCAAATTCTGAAACAATACTTTAGTACTCTTCTTAATTGTAAAGAACCCAAGGAAAAAATTACCTTCCAAAAAACCACATCCAATCCTGATTCTACTCCACCTACAATAGAGGAGATAGAGGAGATCATACAACAAATGAAAAATAACAGAGCGGCAGGAGAAGATGGCATTATTGCTGAAGTGTGGAAGCTTCAAGATAAAGACATCTTAAAAACAATTCATAAGATCATTACAGACATTTGGATCACAGAAAAAATGCGAGAAGAATGGAAATGTGCCTTGATCCACCCATTACATAAAAAGGGTGATAAGTCAGATCCAAATAATTACAGAGGTATTTCACTAGTGCCAGTCACTTAATATTCTCGAAAGTGTTATTGAACAGACTAGAACCACAAGCAGATCATCAAATAGGTGAATACCAGGCTGGCTTTAGGAAAGGGAGATCATGCATCGAACAAATTTGGAACCTAAGAACAATATTGAAAGTCAGACAGACAAATAACACTGTAGTTACCTTTGTGGACTTTAAAAAAGCGTACGACAGCATTGATAGACAAACGCTCTTTGCAGTACTGGAAGAATATGGCATTGACAAAAAAACCAGAACACTAATACAACTAACGCTCACGGACACCACCTCAAAGATCAAGTTCATGGCTGAAATCTCAGAACCCTTTCGGATACGCACAGGTGTCAGACAAGGAGACGGCCTCTCACCAATTTCGTTCAACATGGTCTTAGACAAAATTATTAAGTAGTGGGAGAAACAAGTGAAAGGCATACAGCTAGGAAGAACACGCGAAACAAAAACAATCATTAAATGCTTGGCATTTGCAGATGACGTTGCCATAACCAGCAATAATACACAGGAGGCAAAGAAAGCAATGGAGCGATTACATGAAATAGCCGCTAAAACCGGTTTACAGATATCGTATGAGAAGACCGAATACATGGAACGACATACCAACAATGTATATACCATACATACGTCTTATGGATCTATACAAAGAGTAGAAAAATTTAAATACTTAGGGGAATATATACAAATAGGAGGATCAAACAAAATGTCTAACATTAAACGAACGGAAAAACTCCAGAAAGCATATAAACTTACATGGTCACATTATAATAAGAAAAGCATATCAAGGCAGGCCAAACTCAGACATTACAAAACAGTTGTATTGCCTGAAGCATTGTATGCGTCAGAAACGGCCACAATTGGAGCATCTGGCATCATAGAAACAGAAAAAATTGAACGCAAAATTCTTAGAAAAATATTTGGAGCAGTACACAGAGATGGGATATGGATGAAAAGACCTACCAAAGAGCTATATGAACACACAGACAGACTAACAGATATCATTAGAAAACGAAGACTAACTTTCTATGTGCACATACAGAGAATGAACAATAAACGACTTACAAAAAAAATCTTTGATGTGGTAAACAGTTCAAGTAGGAAAACAAATTGGTTTCATGAAATAGAAGATGACTTAAAGCAATTGAGGATCAATCAACAAATGATAGAAGACAGGAAAAAATTCAGAAGCAAAATTAAGAATACCAAATTTTTAGTAAGCGAAAGGAAGATAGGAACATTGTGGACAGAACAAAGGAAGAGATTTGAAGATTTTGGAAAGAGAAGAAAAAGAAGGGAAAGAAGTGAAACTTGTGTCATCATGAGTTTTTTACGTTCAAACACTGTCCATATGGGCAAAAATGATGTAATAATAATAATAATAATATATATATATATATATATATATATATATATATATATATATATATATTTATATATATGTATATATATATATATATATATATATATATATATATATATATATGTATATCAACAACTTCCTTTCTTGGATGTTTTGGTACAGAAGAAACCTGACGGCACTTTGAGCCACACTGTGTACCGGAAACCAACCCACACAGACAGATATCTGAACGCTTCTTCGCACCATCATCCCAAACAACTAGCATCTGTAGTCAACACTTTTACCACCCGATCCAAAAGACTAGCCGACCAGCTTAACTTACCGAAAGAATTGAGGAACTTACGAGAAGCTCTTTCTTCAAATGGATATCCAAACAGCTTAATATCCAGAGCTTTCCGTCGTACAGAGAACAGAAGCCAAAGAACTGAAGAACGCCAGAAACCCGTTAGCACAGCATGCCTACCATATGTTCATGGATCAACTGACAAAATCGCCAGAATCCTTAAAAGACACAACATCGACACCATTTTCAAACCTAACCAGAAAATATCCTCCATGCTACGCAGCGTTAAAGACACCATCCCGTTAGAATCCCATGGAATTTACGAAATACCTTGCGGAACATGTGAACGAACCTACACTGGACGTACCAATAGAAAAATATCTGCTAGGATTCAAGAACATGTAGTTTCAATCAGACACAGAGACAAAGTTTCATCGGCACTTGTCCAACACACAAACACCGGTCACTGGATGGACTTTAGAAATTCAAGGACTGTTGCACAGATTAGCCACAAAATGCCACGAGTATACAGAGAAGCCATACAGATAGAAAAACGAGACAACTGCATGAACAAGAGAGACGATTCCTTGAGACTGCCCCCAGCATGGCGACCGATCATATCCACCCTCAAAATGCAATCCCAGACACCCCAGACTCATGTACGACCAACAAAACAAACAAACAACCGAACCGAAGCACCGCACACAACACGCATGACCCGAAGCCAGACAGCTATAAGTAGTCGCATCGCACGAACGAGCTCTCAGTATGCGTATAACGGTTGACCCGTACGGACGCATATATCTCTTGAGAATGGCGAATGTTAGTGGCGAAACGTCGAGAATCCGGTTCTTTTCAGAGCCAACCCTCAGCATCAACGCGGAATCCCCGAGAAAACAATACAACACAGGTATCTATCCGCGAAAACCTCAAATACAACACACATATATATATATATATATATATATATATATATATATATATATATATATAAAAATATATCTTGTGGCTCATAGATGTGTCTGTCCATAACATTTTGTAAATTGTCGTAATAAGCTTCCACATTTGTTTTGTTAAAGCTTGTTGCTCTTGAAAGGCTAGTAGCTTGAGCTACACCAACAGACAGTGAAGGATTTCTATTCATGAATGAACCAAACCATTCCTCACCAGCCATCTCATTCTCAAGCCAAGTAGCAGGTCGCTTAAGATTGTATTTAGTAGTAAGCTCAAAAGCTAACTTCCGTATTTCTTTCGGAGAAAGGCCAAAATATATATCCGCGCAACGTATTATATATCTTGATAGCTGCTGTTCTTGATCCTTAGACGATCCTCTATTATGAGCAACATACCCCATACTGACGCTGTCTTCATCGTGGCCAGCGCCGGCCCCATCGCATTTACGAATGTACCGTAACAAAGACATGCGATTAACATCATGCATATCCGCAGCTCTTCGTAACGAAGTCCTGCGTTTCACTTCTTTATAAGCGTCTTTATATTTTTTTATGTCACACTGCCCCCTTTCGGTCTTCCTCAAGCGTTTTCTAGGCACCTAAATGCAAAAGAAACAAATTTTACTTATGTCACAACCGTACCCAGAAAATATGTCACAATTGTACCCAAAGCACTCTTTCGCAAACAAACAATCGCCATGACAAAAACAAAAAATTTACATTCAAAATAATCACTGTTATTAATCTATTAATGTTTAACTTATAACGAGAGAAAACGCTAATTACTCTATCTGTACACATATAACAACGATTATTAAAAGAAATCGAATAAAAATACTTACTTTGGAAGGTTAAAAAGTAATGTAGGCCTCTGCAAGTGCTAATGTCGCGCGATGGCTAACGCAATACTATGAAACACGTTGAGACGGGCACGCTGCTCGTCTTTCCCCTTACACCCTCCTCGAAATTCCTTATAGTTTCGCTAATTTGACGACTGTCACAACTGTACCCTGGCACAATGGTACCCAGTCTACACTACTAGTAGATATACTAGTGCCGGACTATTGGAATGTTCAGATTACTGGACTGAATCGATTAATACATGGTAAATTACGAATCAGACCCATCAAAGTTTTAGGCAACCAAATGTACTCGCGTGCTCTCCAAAGGAAGGAAATTTCAAAATAAAATTAATAGTCAGCGATATAGAGATAAGAATAAGAAAAAAACTCTTGCAATAGTTAATTCAGAAATTTCTAAATATCGAACAATCACAGCTGACAAGGAGGAAAAAATTAAACGTCGTAAAGAATATTCTAAACAAATAGTTATTTACATTAGAGTGCGGAAACGTTGATTTTACAATGCAACAGCTCGTTTGCTGGAGCATTGTAAAATCATTTCCGCACGAAATTTGTATTTGATTTTTTGAGTTTTTTTGGCCGACAATTATTATTTAAAAAACAAATAGATTTAGATTATTTACAATATTGGAAATTATTTAATTTTTTAATGTTGGTACTCACAAACTTTGACATTTTTACTAATTCAAATTTATTAGGTACATAATATGTCATTTTTCCACATGTCAGACGAACAGTAAAATTAAAAAAATCAGTCTTATTTTCTACATTATCGTGAGAAATATGGTGTAAAGTAGCGTTTTTTAAATTATATGTTATTATCTTATACTTAATTTATTTTGAAAGTGTCCCTGAAAGGTTAAAATTTACTAGTCACTTTACCGCATCGTAGCCGTACTTGCAACATTGTGTGTAAAAATCTAGTTTCGTTGGACGTATACACGATGTCAAAGCTAGGTTTACAATTCAGGAGGCCAAAAAATTAATTTACATAAAGATAAATCTTCAAAAGCAGTTATAAGGCATGTTTCTAAAAGTAAAAATTTCCATAACTCACAAATTGCAGACCCATCAACAAGAAATGTGTCATAGGTATATCCTACCAATTCATTTTTCTGACCTATCAACACAGAATCAACCAAACATTCCGGTTTGAAATTCATATTATGATGATGACATTAACAGTCATTCTTCTTCAGAAGAGAGTTATGTTCCAGAATTAAATAAAATAATACTATCAAACTATATACCAAATTTGATTAATTAACATACTGATAAATCCTCAAAACCGGTTTTAAAGCTGTTTTTTTCAAAAGTTTTCACTTCAGTCGGCAGTGCCTGACTGCCTATATTTTTTTCTTTATCTTGCAGTGAGTAATTTTTCGTCTCAAACGGATGGTCAGAATTTTCAGGAACTATATAGTTATCACATAAATCTCCTGGGCTGGACATATTATGGAAAATGTGCGTATTGGCACGATAAGCAATTAATTATGCACGAACTAGATTTACTAGATAATCAAAACTCATCCCAGTCCACCCATACAAATTTGTCGTCCCATGGGGGTTCAACCACCCTCACCCCCCTCCCGCCCCCTAAATATGCAAAATATAACATAAATATTATATTCAAATATAATATTCTTAAGGAAATCAGGAGGAACGATTAGAGACGACTATCTTCAAGAGAGTAGATGTGGAGTTTAGGAACCCTTGTGTGTCAGTTTTAGAAACTAAATTGGTGCATTTCTGCAAAACCCCTCCCCAAATATTTTCTAAACCCCCCCCAAAACTAAACCCTGGCTACGCCCGTGATATCTACACCGAATATTTCAAGCAGATACAGGAGGAAATTATAAACCTAATTTTAAAACTATACAACAAGATCTATGACAGTGGACAACTTCCAAAGAAATGGCTCAAGTCCACGTTCATAAACCTTCCGAAAAAGCAAACAGCAACCAAATGCAAAGATCACAGGCCAATCTCGCTAATGAGTCACGCATTAAAAATATTTCTACGCATTATACACACCAGGATATTTAATAAACTTGAAGGGCTAAGCGGAGACACTCAGTTTGGATTTAAGAGCGGCATCGGTGCACGAGAAGCAACATTCTGCTTAAACACATTAGTACAAAACTGCTATGACCAAAGAAAGGACATCTTCCTGTGCTTCATCGACTGTGGAAAGACTAGTAGTTCGATGGTATCAACCACAAACGATCTCATCGAATACCTAAAATAAGTTGGTATAGATGAAAAAGACGTAAGAATAATCCAAAACCTGTACTGGCAGCAGTCGGCCAACGTCAGGATCAACAACGAAATATGCGGATTTTCTGCCCACACATGGTTGTTATGAAAATTCCTTATTGCATTTCTTGCGCAACTGAACTTCGCCATTGCCCGATCCCAAGTCTGGGATGAGAAAGGAGGAGGGTTCGATGGCAGACTCACAACAAGGCGGTCGGTAAAACAATTCCTGTATCTCAATGCACTGGCCAGAATAAATATTATGGATCAAACTGCTAGGCGACACATATCATCATAGCCCGAATGGTGTGAGAAATGTGCAAGGGCTACAGCGCCGTCGTTTGGATTTGGAGGCCCCGGGCATATATATTGAGGTGGGGCCCCCAGTAAATAAAATACGGCGAGTTTGGGCGGGCGTCGCGACGTTTGCAAACGACGCATCGCGATGCCGCTTGCAGTAAAAGATGAAACGTTCAATTCCCTGCGGGAATCACGCGAAACCGTTCCCGCAGAGCTCAAGTTGGCGCTTCCGTGGGAGTTTTCCTGGATGTCCAAAAAAACGTCGTTTTTATGGCGTCGCGACGCCATCTTCGGCGCAATCGGGATTATACTCCCAAACAAACTAAAAGGTTCTATGGCCGATCGAACGGCACCGGTCCGGTTCCGATCCATCAATTGGTTCCGAAGTTCTATGTACCCCCGCAAAACGCCTCTGGTTTTTCTCACCTTTAGCGCATTTTTCTCTTCAAACTGCCGCAGAGTCGCAAAAAGTCGTCGCAGTTTAAAAATTCTTGCCGGAATGGTTGCGCGCGAGTGTTCTGAGAACGAACCCAACCGGCGACCTGGAGCCCATCAAATAAATCCTGGGCGTCCGTGGAAGAGATTGCAAAATCGGCAAAATAAAAATTATTTGCTCTTGCACCAGGTGAACAAGACGTCGCAGGACGACGAGCGAGAGCTCTAAGAACGTGGCGTAACGGTGGCTAGAGGATCCGGAAAAAAATGAAATCCGACAAAAAATGCGCCTTAAAAGTAAAATATCGTGATTTTAGTTTTCGGTCTGGTGCGTCCGAACCTGGGGGAGTTGAGTCGCGAAAACGGCACCGCTCGACGGGGATCTCGGTTCTACACCGGAAAAATGTACATTCCCGTTTTGCACCGCCGCCATCGCCGTTTCCGTCGGGCCGTTTCCGCAAAAACCACGATTTTAGGGTGGGTTTTGGATTCCCGTAAGGGCGCGGCAGGACGGAGGACGAAACTTGGGGATGCGCAACGTGCGGACGGACATTTACAGTTAAATCATCGAAGACGCGCGGTTAAAATACCCAATATCTGCCGCCTCCGGCGGCATAAGAATGTCAAATTTTAGCCTTTTTAAAACCCACGTGGTGCGGTCCCTCATGTGAAATTCTATATATATATATATATATATATATATATAGGCGACACATATCATCATCGCCCGAATGGTGTGAGGAATGTGCAAGGGCTACAGCGCCGTCGTTTGGATTTGTAGGCCCCAGGCATATATATTGAGGTGGGGCCCCCAGTAAATAAAATACGGCGAGTTTGGGCGGGCGTCGCGACGGTTGCAAACGACGCAGCGCGATGCCGCTTGCAGTAAAAGATGAAACGTTCAATTCCCTGCGGGAATCGCGCGAAACCGTTCCCGCAGAGCTCAAGTTGGTGGTTCCGTGGGGGTTTTCCTGGATGTCCAAAAAAACGTCGTGTTTATGGCGTCGCGACGCCATCTTCGGCGCAATCGGGATTAAACTCCCAAATAAACTAAAAGGTTCTATGGCCGATCGAACGGCACCGGTCCGGTTCCGATCCGTCAATTGGTTCCGAAGTTCTATGTACCCCCGCAAAACGCCTCTGGTTTTTCTCACCTTTAGCGCATTTTTCTCTTCAAACTGCCGCAGAGTCGCAAAAAGTCGTCGCAGTTTAAAAATTCTTGCCGGAATGGTTGCGCGCGAGTGTTCTGAGAACGAACCCAACCGGCGACCTGGAGCCCATCAAATAAATCCTGGGCGTCCGTGGAAGAGATTGCAAAATCGGCAAAAAACAATTATTTGCTCTTGCACCAGGTGAACAAGACGCCGCAGGATGACGAGCGAGGGCTCTAAGAACGTGGCGCAACGGCGGCTAGAGGATCCGAAAAAAAAATGAAAGCCGACAAAAAATGCGCCTCTAAAGTAAAATATCGTGATTTTAGTTTTCGGTCTGGTGCATCCGAACCTGGGGGAGTTGAGTTGCGAAAACGGCACCGATCGACGTGGATCTCGGTTCTACACCGGAAAAATGTACATTCCCGTTTTGCACCACCGCCGTCGCCGCTTCCGTCGGGCCGTTTCCGTAAAAAACACGATTTTAGGGTGGGTTTTGGATCCCCGTAGATGCGCGGCAGGACGGAGGACGAAACTTGGGGATGCGCAACGTGCGGACGGACATTTACAGTTAAGTCATCGAAGACGCGCGGTCTTCGGACCGCGCGTCTTCGATGACTTCGTCCGAAGGTCCGAAGACCGCGCGTCTTGTGAAATTCGCGAAACGCCACACGTCAGTCGTCTCAGAATCGATCTGCAGCCACTGTGGGGCCCCCCTAGTCCGTGGGCCCCGAGCACTCGCCCGATTGACCGACGCTAGCGACGTTACTGAAGGGCTACCCACTCAAGGCTAAAGAAGGAAGTCCAACAAATCATAATTTCAACCATAAACATTGGTACTCTTACGAGTCGAAGCCGAGAACTTGCAGATGCCTTAAAGAACCGACAAGTAGATATGGCCTGCATCCAGAAAACCAAATGGACTGGATAAAAATCCAAGGATATTGGTGAAGGATACAAGTTATTCTACCACGAAAAACATCAGGCAGGAATGGCATAACTATAGCTGTGAGTATAATGTTCAGAGATCATGTCACAGAAGTAAACCGTTTTTCTGACCGATTGATGTCTATTAAGATCGACACTGGTACGAAAACCTTACGTTTTGTTTCATGCTATGCTCCACAAACTGGGTGCATGGATGATGAGAAGGAGGAGTTATGGAACAACCTTGAAACTACAGTTGGTTGAAGATGTTCATTGGTGGGGACTTAAATGGCCACGTTTTAGGGAATAGAAATGGTTTCGACAGAGTACATAGTGGACGAGGCTTTGGAAAGCGAAATGAGGATCGAAACAGAATCCTGGAATTTGCTGAGGCGTTAGACTTAGCTGTGACTAACACCTTTTACAGAAAGCGGCCATCGCACCTCATTATCTTCAGTAGTGGTGGAAGAAATTCGCAGATTATTTATTGGTTGGTACGGAGGAGAGATCTGAAGTTTGTCACTGATGTAAAAGAGATACCATCAGACAATATTGCACCCCAACAGAGAGAAACAGATGATTTCTCTTCAATTTTAGGATTCGCCTTGAACCCTGCAAGAAAAGTCTTAAAATCTACATTGGAACGAATTAAATGGTGGAAATTAAAACAACATCACATCCAGCTGAAAGCATGTGTAGGTTTTCTAGCTATGCTAGAGCAAGGTAAACACGTTGATTAAATCTGGACAAAGGCCTCCACACATATTAAGACTTGTGCTACTAACATCATAGGTAAATCAAAACCTGGACGCAGTTTTATCAATAAATAGATAAATAGATATAGATATGGTGTTGGAATTCTCATGTCCAAGATGCCATCAGGATGAAGAAGTTTGCGTATAAGACGTGGCTCCAATCGGCACTGGATCTTGATCGCCAGCAATATAGAAGATTGAAGTCGGTGGCAAAACAGAAAGTGTCAAAAGCTAAAGCAGACCATTGCAAGAACACGTACGAAGAGCTCAACACAGCAGAAGGAGCAAATAATATCTACAGACTAGCGAAGAATTGCCGTCGTTCCATTCAAGATGTTGGACATGTTTACATCTTTAAGAATGAAAATCAACAACCTCCAGAGAAACCTAATGAGATCCTTAACCGATGGAAACAACACTTGAAAATATTTGCAACGAAGAATTTGCTCATACGTCGCTACCAGCTGCAGATCCTATACTTGGTCCAGTACCAGCCATCACGGTTGCTGCAGTTGAGACCGCTATGAAGAAAATGAAAAATGGAAAGGCAACTGGACCGGGAGATCTTCCATCGGAGGTGTGGAAGATGCTTGGGCTACAAGCAGATCAGTTTTTAACAGATATCTTCAACAAGATCATCAATGAAAACGAAAGTCCCCCTACTTGGCTCAGCAGTGTAACAATACCAATCTGGGAAGGTAAAGGAGATGTGCACAACTGCTCAAATTATCGACCGATTCGCTGCTTTGTCACATTATGCAGATATTTGAGCGTATCGTAAATACACGCCTTTCTGATATAATAAAGATTGCCTCAACCCAATGTGGTTTTATGAAAGGTACAGGGACAATCGATGCTATTCACGCCACTCGTCTTTTTATGGAAAGGCACCTAGAAAAGAGGAAATCACTCCATATAGCCTTGGGTTAAAAAGGCCTTCGACAGGGTACCTCGTGATCTAATATGGTATGCACTACGACAGCATGGGGTACCAGAAGCATATGTTCAAAGGGTTCAGCTTCTTCGGAATGTCACCAGCTACGTCCGATGGAAGTCACGTGGAATCCCTCACGTGGAAGTCACCTTGTCGCGGTGTGAGGGCTTAGTTTCGCGTACCGTCGGACGTCACGACTGGAATAACCCCGGTTGGGGCGTTCGGCGGAGGGCGAACAACCAAGAACTTCCAAACCCTTAATCCCAAGGTGTCATGCGACCCGTGCCGAAGGGACTGGTTGATGGCCAAGGGCAACCGGCCATCGCTTACGGAGCCCCTCTGACACCTGGCGACCTCAGAGGGTATCCAGCCTTACCACTATCAAGCGGGGCTCTGATGTGGCGGACCTTTAGTTCCCTTGCGACTCGTGGGATTCGAATGGAGAAAAAACAAAAACAAAAACAAAAATTCAATCCGTGTGTGCGGGACATAACCGCCACACAATTGGCGGATCAAATGGAGCATGAGCCCCACGATCCGAGTGAGCGCACCAGTCTAGAGAGACCAACTCCCAGACTGTCGCCAAAAAGCAAAGGCAAGATGGTCAGTAAAATCGTTACTACCACCAAGCCAGCAAGCCAAGGGAGACCCGCTCCCAAAATGGCTTCTAAAAGTCAGGGCAAGGTGACCGGTAACACCGTTACTCCCACCAAGCCCGCGACTAAGCAATAGGAGACAAAGCCCAAGGCAGGTAAGAAGAAGACGAGATGGGCACATCCCTTGCCACCCCTAGGTAGTCCAGGCGGACTCGATGACCCACTGAGAAAGGGCCTCAGCGGTGCCGGGGTGAGATGGTATCTGCGCTTCTTAGCAAACGGGCTACAACCCGAGGAAGCTAAGAAGAGAGCAGTACAGAAAAAGGTGGGAACTACACCACAAACACAAGGAGCTGCCAAAAGAGGGGCTGATTCTATCACGCCCCAAAACAAAGCAGCTAAAAGACAGAAGGGGAATATCCAAAGTGGGGCAACGGGAGTGGTCAGCTACCCCAGCTGCCCTCCCAAGACTTCTGGGCCGAGCACCAGCTACGCCACCGCCGTCAAGGTGGTGAGGGTTGGTGTTATGTCCAGAGACTACCCAAGGAATCCCCTGAGTAAGAAGGACATGCCTGCTCTTGAGCAAGCAATTATGAAAGAGACAGTCGTAGACTGGTCTCATGAGATACAGTTTGAAGGCATACACTTCAAACCAGGACTAGTCATTGTCGACTGTGCGAACGAACAGACGGCAAAATGGCTGATGACAAGAGCACCCATCCTAAGACATTGGGAAGGGGGGCTCTGGTGGCGAAATTGGGCGATGATATCCCCAAGCCACATGTCATCACCATGTTCCTACCTAGGAGCGAGGACCTAACCCCGGAGGCCTCCATCAACTACCTTAGGGCCGAAAACAAAGGACTTAACATTTCCGAATGGAAGGTCCTTGGGTGCCGGGAGGAAAG
Organism: Phosphuga atrata; assembly: GCA_944588485.1. Lineage (NCBI taxonomy): Eukaryota > Metazoa > Arthropoda > Insecta > Coleoptera > Silphidae > Phosphuga > Phosphuga atrata. The sequence goes on from OX155902.1 coordinate 53,565,540, forward strand.
TGGGGGTCACCTCCTAACGGTGGGAATTGACGAAGAGTCCGCTGGAGCCATAGCGAAGGCCAACCATAGCCTCTACTTTAGGTTCGGGCGGATCAAAGTCCATGGGCGGAAGAACGACGCCACACAAAAAGCGGATGTAGAGGTAGCGACAGCCACAGCGGCCCCTCCCTCGGAAGTTACGACCGCAACAACGGCCACTTCAGAGGTGGAAGGAATAGCGGTGGCGGCAGCTCCCTCTGCTGAACCTTTAACGACAAACGCTGTGAACGAGGAAGTCAGCCCGGACTACCGGGAAGACGACCTCGACCTCACAGTCGTAGACATGAGCAGTCAAGCTATGTCTACAGAGGAAGAGGTAGAAGTTGTTCTGGTGGAGACAGAGAAGGACTTGCCGCCTCCTGTCATAAACCAAGAATGACCAGCAGGCGCACCAAAGTAGCCCAGGTGAACATCCACCATGCCAGAGCAGCCTCGGCTGTGATGGCTAGGATGTTCACCAAACAACACCTAGGGCTAGCGCTACTGCAAGAACCCTGGACCTACGGAGGTAACATCAAAGGCCTCAGCAACAGGGAATGTAAGTTGGTATGGGACAGCCGTGAGGCTTCCCCTAGAACTTGCATTATGGTAAGAAAGGACATTAATTACTTATGTCTTTCAGAATTCTTAACGCGGGACTTAGTTCCTATACAGGTCCTCATCAAGACCGAGGGCCTCCACCGCGAAGTAGTGATCACATCAGCATACTTCCCTGGCGATGGTAATAACATACCACCCATGGAGGTACAAAGGCTGGTCGAGCACTGTATTAGGAGAAGGCTGCCACTCATCTTGGGATGTGACGCGAACGCCCACAACGAGATGTGGGGCAGCACGGACACTAATAAGAGAGGTGAGTACCTTTTAGAATACCTCATTAAAGAGAACTTAATTGTGTACAACGTCGGGAACACACCAACTTTTGTCACTAAGGCCAGAAATGAGGTACTGGATATTACGGTAGGTAGCGCTAACGTAAGTAAACTAATTAAAAAGTGGAGGGTTTCAAGTGAACCCTCAATGTCAGATCATAGGATCATAGAGTTTGAGCTGGAAGGAGCGAGTGAGGAAAGTACCCCCATTCGAAACCCCAGACAAACTGTGTGGCCTATGTTTAGTTCACAACTAAAAGAAAACCTAGAGCAGGTGACAGTGCGGGGTGGTATCAAACACTACACAGTACTGGAGCAGGCTGTAGGAGAATTAAATGTAGCAATCACCACGGCATTTGAATCCAGCTGCCCGGTAAAAACCGTGAAGGAGCATAAGGACGAAAAATGGTGGAACAAAAATTTGTCTACATTAAGAGCAAAAGTACGTAGGCTTTTCAACAAAGCCAAGCAATACGGAAATTGGCTAGAATACTCTGAGGTGCTTACCACCTACAATAAAGAGATCAGAAGGGCAAAAAGGGAAAACTTTAGAACCTTCTGTGAAAACATAGAATCCACGCCGGTGGCAGCTAGACTGCACAAAGCACTAGCGAAGGATAGAGTGGAAATGACAACCACTCTCAAGAAACCGGATGGGACCTTCACGGAGGATGAAGAGCAAAGAGCTCTCCTCCTACTAGAAACCCATTTTCCGGGATGCAGAAGATACAGGGAGACCGAGGGCTTGATGCAACCACGGAAACCAAGTCGGGCCGACTGGAAGAGGGCAGCGTCCATCTGTACGGAAAACCGAATCAGATGGGCTATCGGCACTTTCCAGCCTTTTAAGGCCCCAGGTGTGGACGGACTAGTTCCTGCCTTCCTACAAAGGGGAGAGAGAGAACTAATGCCGTATCTTCTAAATATTTTTAGAAGTAGTTTAGCGCTCGGATATATACCGGAGCTATGGAGAAGGGCTAAGGTGGTATTTATACCGAAGGTGGGAAAGAAAGACACCACTCAACCAAAGTCTTTTAGACCCATTAGTCTAACATCTTTTATGTTAAAGACAATGGAGAAGGTGATTGATAATTACCTTAGGACTATGGTGCTGGTAGGTACACCACTACACAAGAGTCAGCATGCTTACAGAGCAGGGAAATCCACAGAAACCGCCCTGTATCAGCTGACAAATGAAATAGAAGCAGCACTAGAGACAAAGGAAGTAGCGATATGTGCCTTCTTGGATATAGAGGGAGCTTTTGACAACACCTCACACGAGGCTGTCAAGGCGGCCCTCGAGAGAAGGAGTATCGACAGCACTATCTCAAAGTGGATGGGAGAAATGCTGAGAACTAAAGTGGCGGAGACACAAGTGGGAAGAGATACCATTAAGATCTCCACAACTCGAGGGTGCCCATAGGGAGGTGTACTATCGCCGCTGATGTGGAGCCTGGTAGTTGATGAACTACTGGTTAGGCTAAACAACCTAGACATCAAATGTCAAGGTTACGCCGATGACATAGTCATAATGGCCAGAGGAAAATTTGAGGGAAGGCTCTGTGAAATTGTTCAGAGAGGCCTCAAAGTAACTAGTAAGTGGTGTCAAACAGTGGGATTGAGACTCAACCCGAGCAAAACCACGGTGATACCATTTACTAGAAGGAGAAAACTAAACTGCCTGCATCCCATACTCATAGATGGGAAGGCAGTAGAATACCAACAGGAGATAAGGTATCTGGGTATCACACTAGATAGCAAACTCCTCTGGAATAGACACGCTGAGACAGTGGTAGGTAAAGCCAAACGCGCCCTAATGGTGTGCAGAAATTTAGCAGGAAAAACGTGGGGTTGTAACCCCACTATCCTGCGATGGATGTACACCATGATAGTGAGACCTGCAATCACTTATGGGGCGGTTGCGTGGGGAAGTAGAATCAAGCTGGCCTCTATGAGGAAACAGCTAGAGAAGACTCAAAGACTGGCGTGTGTCTGCATCACGGGAGCGATGGGGTCGTGTCCGACAGCAGCATTGGAGCTGCTGCTGGATCTGACTCCGCTACACCTTGTGGTGGAGAGCGCCGCCAGATCGGCGATCGTAAGGTTCAGCAAGGAAGGAATGGGCAGAGGTACAATAATCGGGAGCAGAGACCGAAACAGCCTCGCTGCCAAGATCCCCTGGCTGGAAATACCAAAGGACGAAATGGTATGCAAATACCACTTCGAGAAAAACTACACAGCAATGTGTAGTAGTAAAGCCGATTGGAGCGACGAATCCTCAGCATACCACATAGAGCAAAATGCCATCAAGTGGTATACAGATGGTTCGAAGACAAAGGAAGGAACTGGTGCAGGAGTGTTTGGACCTCGTACCAGATACTCCGAATCCATGGGAACATCCCCAAGTATCTTCCAAGCGGAGGTACTCGCAATCGAAAGATGTGCACAGTTTAACCTCGACAGGAAGTACCGCAAAAAACGAATTGCTATCCTGTCAGATAGCCAAGCAGCCATCAAGGCCATTAGCTCATACACCATCAGATCCAAACTGGTATGGGACTGTGTGGGGAAGCTGAACAAACTTGGCAGGGATAATAAAGTAACGCTATACTGGGTACCAGGACACACTGGTATAGACGGAAACGAAGAAGCCGATCACCTAGCAAACAAGGGATCCAGTAGCCCCTTTATAGGTCCGGAACCCTTTTGCGGTATGAGCGTGAACACCATCCGCAAAAGTTTAGATGAAGAAATAAGAGAAAAATGGATGAAAACCTGGGAAGAACTTCCAGGGCTAAGGCAATCCAAAGTGATGCTGGGATCTTTCAACCAGAAGAGAACTAAAGCTTGCCTGAAACTAAGCAGGAACAAGCTCAGAATTCTGACAGGAGCCCTGACGGGACACTGCAGACTTAGGAAACATCTCAAGGCCCTAGGCCTAGAGGAGGATGATGGATGCAGATTCTGTGGCTCAGCAGAGGAAACCCCCATACATCTGCTCAAAGACTGCGGAGCATTACTCCGCAAGAGACAGCTGTACCTTGGGGCTCACTGCTTGAACACAGAGGAGCTGCAGGCCTTGAATCCCACCCAGATCCTGAGATTCCTAAAGGAGTCAGGATTAGAGGAGGCGCTCTAAATGGGCAAGCACACCAACACTTGGAGGAGGAGGGTGGGGTACAATAGATCTATAAAGGTCGCAGTACAAGTCGTCACCACCATATCTACAATCTACAATCTACGTCCGATGTGCTCAAGGAAACTGCGCCATCGAAACTTTTCCCATCAGATTTGGTGTTCAATAGTGAAATCCACTTGTACGCAGTAGATAAAACAGCCGCTCCAAGTCATCGTCAACAATCGTTTGTACTTGATAAACTCATTAATTTTGTCTACTTGATAAACTCATTGGCGTACACCATACTTTTATTTACATTAATGATTTCGAATATGGTTGTCGCTAATTTTGTTAACTCTGTATCTTCGAAAGAAAGAAGTTTTTTAGAAATCATCATAAGACGAAATATTCTTAGAATAGGCCAAGGAATATCCCCTTGAATTTTTGCCGCATATTTACCTAACACCCTGTATATGTGGGGAACACCCTGTATATATTCCATAAAAAAAAAATTCTTGTAGGCAAAAAGGGACATCATGTGATGATAAAAAAGTAATTTCTCGATATATTATGTGAATTGTTCTGCAGGATATAAAGAAGCAGGGAAATATTTTATGTGCAAGCTGCAATCCGAGTCGAACAGCAAAAGAAGGCGAAATACGCTCGCGCTTCTTTTATATCAGATTTCAATAGAACTAAAAGTCGATGTAGATAAAATTCTTCAGTAAGTTACTAAGAATTAAAAGCAATAGTTTACTTAAACGGCTTCTCTCTATATGGCTACTAATTTACACTGGGAAAAATAAGCGCACAGAAATTACGAATATAGATATATACGAACACAGAGAAATACTAAAACTGTTTATTTCGTTTTTATCTTATTACTCTTACAGTAAAAAATTACTTTACGTACAAACAGATGCGAGTTTATGGTGGAAGAAGAGATTTTTTTCAAATTTTCAATTCAAAATCCTTTCAGTATTTGAGCTTTTTTTTTGTTCAAAATATTTAGTTAGGGATGGGAAAAGTTTCTATCAACGGCGGACATAACTTTGTCACATTGTGAACGGGGAATTGTTGAGAAACGTGAGCTATGCCGGCTCATAGACACGTATGGTCTGCAAACGGCACTAGTAAATAACGACCTATGCAATCTTACACACAAATTGCTTTTAATCATTTCAGAGTATTCGACTATACGTATTCGGTTTGTACTGCTAGTCGGTTTATACCTTTTTTCGCAAATTTTTCATTTACTTTTTTCAATCTTGCTCTCCACATCTACTTGCAATTAAACACTCCTCGCGCTAAACTTAATCCTCAACAAAGACTAGAGAGATATAAAACTAGACAAACAAGACTAGACTAGACAGATAAGACTAGAAAGACTAGACTGAAAAAAAGTCGTTTGGGGAAGTTCTCACTAAACCACCCATTACACTTTGGTTTTGTTGGGCAGCTCATACGGTTAGTGAAAACCACCCTAGTTGTCGCTTCCCCGAACAGGATTCGAACCCGGGTCTCTCGCATTGAAAGGCGGGTGTCAACTACACTTCCGACAACACTAGACAGATATGACTAGGCAGACAAGACTAAACAGACAAGACTAGACTGTACAGACAAGACTTGACAAACGTCAATAAAATAACTTCAATGTGACAAATTTCTTCCTCCAGTGCTTTCTGTTTCACATTTCTTGTAAGAATTCACCTAAGATTTCAATCGCCTTGCATCCAGGATGCACAACCTCAACCTCAAGCAGCGGAAGCTAATCCTCCAAGTCAAGTTGCCAGCGTGCAATTCCGCATTGCCCAATATAATTACATGGAGTCTAAACTGCGCTCATCGGCCCCAAAAATATTTCCAAGTTGGGATAAGTGCCGAAACAGTGTGAATGTTGATAATTTTGAAGCGGATTAAGAAGGAGGCCGAGTACGCGTTGTAGGTTACTAGGCGGAAACGATAAACGCTGGGAGGAGCTGGAGACCATGGAATTGGAGCTAAGGAGAAGTTTTAAGAATTTGCAAATTTGGTCTAAATCAACAAAAAAGGACAAACGTTCTCGTTCGCGTTGAAGAAAATCGCGGAGGAAAAAGATATGCTAGAAAAGCGAGCGCAAATGATCATCGATACTGAAGAAATGTGCGCGTGTTTGTTCAAAACCTAAGCATAATTCGAAACCAAAATCCGAGACTACAGAATGTACGAAGATTTTTTGGTGAGGGTTTTAGGTCAATCGGGGGTATGCCTACGATACCCCCGATTGACCTAAAACCCTCACCAAAAAATCTTAGTAAACGATGTAATAAAACGGTAAGCAGCGTTGATGGAAGCCAAAGAAGTGATTCAACAAAAGCGGTCGACTGAAATGGACGATTTGGACAATGCGAAAGGCAAACTGTTACGTTTGATCGGGGACAAGGGTCACACATTGATCGAGATGAAAGTTGATAATTTGGAGTTGAAGCGGATTAAGAAGGAGGCCGATTACGCGTTGAAGGTTACTAAGCGGGATGCTGAAACCCTCCACTGGGAGAAAATCGTCTCCACCATTAAATTAATGATCCAGCAGAAGATCAACGAGGTTGACGGGGTGAAACCCTCCACGTGAACTATGTACGAGCAAATGTGCGCGAAGAAACACCAGACGCCGCTAGTGAAGAAAAATGATTTTGAGGAACAGCTTATCTATATTAAGAAAACTCTGAGGGAGCTGAGTGGAGTATACACTAAGCTTGAGAAGCAGAGTTCGGACAGTCAAGACTAGACAGACAAGACTAGACAGACAAGACTAGACAGACAAGACTAGACAGACAAGACTAGACAGACAAGACTAGACAGACAAGACTAGACAGACAAGACTAGACAGACAAGACTAGACAGACAAGACTAGACAGACAAGACTAGACAGACAAGACTAGACAGACAAGACTAGACAGACAAGACTAGACAGACAAGACTAGACAGACAAAACTAGACAGACAAGACTAGACAGACAAGACTAGACAGACAAGACTAGACAGACAAGACTAGACAGACAAGACTAGACAGACAAGACTAGACAGACAAGACTAGACAGACAAGACTAGACAGACAAGACTAGACAGACAAGACTAGACAGACAAGACTAGACAGACAAGACTAGACAGACAAGACTAGCACACCCCCAATAGACTTACTGATTCGCGAGAAACAAGAAGTCTACGAAGACCTGCAACAACACAGGGCGAAAAAAGAAGTAAAACACGAAAGAGCAGCCGCTAAGGAGAGAGCACGTAAGAGACTCATGGACCGATGGCAGACAAGATGGGATAACGACACTAGTGGCAGGTGGACATACAGACTTATCCCTAACGTAACAGCATGGTATGAAAGGTCACACGGACATATGAGTTACCATCTTACACAGGCACTCACTGGTCATGGATGCTTCAACGCATACCTCGAACGGTTTAAAAAAAGAGACACGGCGGAGTGTTTTTATTGCGGTCATATCCCAGACGACGCACAACACACTATCTTCATGTGTACAGAATCAGAGAACGAAAGAACTCGACTCGCGGAGACACTAGGCGGTACAAAACTAGAAGAACAGAACATCATGGAAGTTATGTTAGAAAGTGAGCATAACTGGGATGCAGTACCAGCTTACATAACCGAAATCATGTTGGGAAAAGAACAAATTGAGAGAGAGGCGATTATAACATCACACGAAACACAAAGAAGCTAACATGGACGACTAGATATGTGACGAAAAGACCGAAAAATGGTTTATCACACGACTGCATAACTAATACGACAGAAGACGAAAGACGATATCGAAACGAGTAAAGGACAATAAAAATAACAGTAAGGAAACAATTGGTACAAACACCACCACCCACCTGAAGTAATGCTCACGCAGTTCCGGGTGGAGTGTAGTGTAGAGACAGAGGAGGGGGTTTAGTGGGTATGCTGGTCATGAAGAATTCGATCAGAGAGCCCCACACTACACGGGTTTGAATATCCGGTGTGCAACAATGCATTCCCCCTCCTCTCTGAAAAAAAAAAAGAAAAAAAAAAAAAGAAAAAAAAAAGACAAGACTAGACAGACAAGACTAGACAGACAAGACTAGACAGACAAGACTAGACAGACAAGACTAGACAGACAAGACTAGACAGACAAGACTAGACAGACAAGACTAGACAGACAAGACTAGACAGACAAGACTAGACAGACAAGACTAGACAGACAAGACTAGACAGACAAGACTAGACAGACAAGACTAGACAGACAAGACTAGACAGACAAGACTAGACAGACAAGACTAGACAGACAAGACTAGACAGACAAGACTAGACAGACAAGACTAGACAGACAAGACTAGACAGACAAGACTAGACAGACAAGACTAGACAGACAAGACTAGACAGACAAGACTAGACAGACAAGACTAGACAGACAAGACTAGACAGACAAGACTAGACAGACAAGACTAGACAGACAAGACTAGACAGACAAGACTAGACAGACAAGACTAGACAGACAAGACTAGACAGACAAGACTAGACAGACAAGACTAGACAGACAAGACTAGACAGACAAGACTAGACAGACAAGACTAGACAGACAAGACTAGACAGACAAGACTAGACAGACAAGACTAGACAGACAAGACTAGACAGACAAGACTAGACAGACAAGACTAGACAGACAAGACTAGACAGACAAGACTAGACAGACAAGACTAGACAGACAAGACTAGACAGACAAGACTAGACAGACAAGACTAGACAGACAAGACTAGACAGACAAGACTAGACAGACAAGACTAGACAGACAAGACTAGACAGACAAGACTAGACAGACAAGACTAGACAGACAAGACTAGACAGACAAGACTAGACAGACAAGACTAGACAGACAAGACTAGACAGACAAGACTAGACAGACAAGACTAGACAGACAAGACTAGACAGACAAGACTAGACAGACAAGACTAGACAGACAAGACTAGACAGACAAGACTAGACAGACAAGACTAGACAGACAAGACTAGACAGACAAGACTAGACAGACAAGACTAGACAGACAAGACTAGACAGACAAGACTAGACAGACAAGACTAGACAGACAAGACTAGACAGACAAGACTAGACAGACAAGACTAGACAGACAAGACTAGACAGACAAGACTAGACAGACAAGACTAGACAGACAAGACTAGACAGACAAGACTAGACAGACAAGACTAGACAGACAAGACTAGACAGACAAGACTAGACAGACAAGACTAGACAGACAAGACTAGACAGACAAGACTAGACAGACAAGACTAGACAGACAAGACTAGACAGACAAGACTAGACAGACAAGACTAGACAGACAAGACTAGACAGACAAGACTAGACAGACAAGACTAGACAGACAAGACTAGACAGACAAGACTAGACAGACAAGACTAGACAGACAAGACTAGACAGACAAGACTAGACAGACAAGACTAGACAGACAAGACTAGACAGACAAGACTAGACAGACAAGACTAGACAGACAAGACTAGACAGACAAGACTAGACAGACAAGACTAGACAGACAAGACTAGACAGACAAGACTAGACAGACAAGACTAGACAGACAAGACTAGACAGACAAGACTAGACAGACAAGACTAGACAGACAAGACTAGACAGACAAGACTAGACAGACAAGACTAGACAGACAAGACTAGACAGACAAGACTAGACAGACAAGACTAGACAGACAAGACTAGACAGACAAGACTAGACAGACAAGACTAGACAGACAAGACTAGACAGACAAGACTAGACAGACAAGACTAGACAGACAAGACTAGACAGACAAGACTAGACAGACAAGACTAGACAGACAAGACTAGACAGACAAGACTAGACAGACAAGACTAGACAGACAAGACTAGACAGACAAGACTAGACAGACAAGACTAGACAGACAAGACTAGACAGACAAGACTAGACAGACAAGACTAGACAGACAAGACTAGACAGACAAGACTAGACAGACAAGACTAGACAGACAAGACTAGACAGACAAGACTAGACAGACAAGACTAGACAGACAAGACTAGACAGACAAGACTAGACAGACAAGACTAGACAGACAAGACTAGACAGACAAGACTAGACAGACAAGACTAGACAGACAAGACTAGACAGACAAGACTAGACAGACAAGACTAGACAGACAAGACTAGACAGACAAGACTAGACAGACAAGACTAGACAGACAAGACTAGACAGACAAGACTAGACAGACAAGACTAGACAGACAAGACTAGACAGACAAGACTAGACAGACAAGACTAGACAGACAAGACTAGACAGACAAGACTAGACAGACAAGACTAGACAGACAAGACTAGACAGACAAGACTAGACAGACAAGACTAGACAGACAAGACTAGACAGACAAGACTAGACAGACAAGACTAGACAGACAAGACTAGACAGACAAGACTAGACAGACAAGACTAGACAGACAAGACTAGACAGACAAGACTAGACAGACAAGACTAGACAGACAAGACTAGACAGACAAGACTAGACAGACAAGACTAGACAGACAAGACTAGACAGACAAGACTAGACAGACAAGACTAGACAGACAAGACTAGACAGACAAGACTAGACAGACAAGACTAGACAGACAAGACTAGACAGACAAGACTAGACAGACAAGACTAGACAGACAAGACTAGACAGACAAGACTAGACAGACAAGACTAGACAGACAAGACTAGACAGACAAGACTAGACAGACAAGACTAGACAGACAAGACTAGACAGACAAGACTAGACAGACAAGACTAGACAGACAAGACTAGACAGACAAGACTAGACAGACAAGACTAGACAGACAAGACTAGACAGACAAGACTAGACAGACAAGACTAGACAGACAAGACTAGACAGACAAGACTAGACAGACAAGACTAGACAGACAAGACTAGACAGACAAGACTAGACAGACAAGACTAGACAGACAAGACTAGACAGACAAGACTAGACAGACAAGACTAGACAGACAAGACTAGACAGACAAGACTAGACAGACAAGACTAGACAGACAAGACTAGACAGACAAGACTAGACAGACAAGACTAGACAGACAAGACTAGACAGACAAGACTAGACAGACAAGACTAGACAGACAAGACTAGACAGACAAGACTAGACAGACAAGACTAGACAGACAAGACTAGACAGACAAGACTAGACAGACAAGACTAGACAGACAAGACTAGACAGACAAGACTAGACAGACAAGACTAGACAGACAAGACTAGACAGACAAGACTAGACAGACAAGACTAGACAGACAAGACTAGACAGACAAGACTAGACAGACAAGACTAGACAGACAAGACTAGACAGACAAGACTAGACAGACAAGACTAGACAGACAAGACTAGACAGACAAGACTAGACAGACAAGACTAGACAGACAAGACTAGACAGACAAGACTAGACAGACAAGACTAGACAGACAAGACTAGACAGACAAGACTAGACAGACAAGACTAGACAGACAAGACTAGACAGACAAGACTAGACAGACAAGACTAGACAGACAAGACTAGACAGACAAGACTAGACAGACAAGACTAGACAGACAAGACTAGACAGACAAGACTAGACAGACAAGACTAGACAGACAAGACTAGACAGACAAGACTAGACAGACAAGACTAGACAGACAAGACTAGACAGACAAGACTAGACAGACAAGACTAGACAGACAAGACTAGACAGACAAGACTAGACAGACAAGACTAGACAGACAAGACTAGACAGACAAGACTAGACAGACAAGACTAGACAGACAAGACTAGACAGACAAGACTAGACAGACAAGACTAGACAGACAAGACTAGACAGACAAGACTAGACAGACAAGACTAGACAGACAAGACTAGACAGACAAGACTAGACAGACAAGACTAGACAGACAAGACTAGACAGACAAGACTAGACAGACAAGACTAGACAGACAAGACTAGACAGACAAGACTAGACAGACAAGACTAGACAGACAAGACTAGACAGACAAGACTAGACAGACAAGACTAGACAGACAAGACTAGACAGACAAGACTAGACAGACAAGACTAGACAGACAAGACTAGACAGACAAGACTAGACAGACAAGACTAGACAGACAAGACTAGACAGACAAGACTAGACAGACAAGACTAGACAGACAAGACTAGACAGACAAGACTAGACAGACAAGACTAGACAGACAAGACTAGACAGACAAGACTAGACAGACAAGACTAGACAGACAAGACTAGACAGACAAGACTAGACAGACAAGACTAGACAGACAAGACTAGACAGACAAGACTAGACAGACAAGACTAGACAGACAAGACTAGACAGACAAGACTAGACAGACAAGACTAGACAGACAAGACTAGACAGACAAGACTAGACAGACAAGACTAGACAGACAAGACTAGACAGACAAGACTAGACAGACAAGACTAGACAGACAAGACTAGACAGACAAGACTAGACAGACAAGACTAGACAGACAAGACTAGACAGACAAGACTAGACAGACAAGACTAGACAGACAAGACTAGACAGACAAGACTAGACAGACAAGACTAGACAGACAAGACTAGACAGACAAGACTAGACAGACAAGACTAGACAGACAAGACTAGACAGACAAGACTAGACAGACAAGACTAGACAGACAAGACTAGACAGACAAGACTAGACAGACAAGACTAGACAGACAAGACTAGACAGACAAGACTAGACAGACAAGACTAGACAGACAAGACTAGACAGACAAGACTAGACAGACAAGACTAGACAGACAAGACTAGACAGACAAGACTAGACAGACAAGACTAGACAGACAAGACTAGACAGACAAGACTAGACAGACAAGACTAGACAGACAAGACTAGACAGACAAGACTAGACAGACAAGACTAGACAGACAAGACTAGACAGACAAGACTAGACAGACAAGACTAGACAGACAAGACTAGACAGACAAGACTAGACAGACAAGACTAGACAGACAAGACTAGACAGACAAGACTAGACAGACAAGACTAGACAGACAAGACTAGACAGACAAGACTAGACAGACAAGACTAGACAGACAAGACTAGACAGACAAGACTAGACAGACAAGACTAGACAGACAAGACTAGACACGACAGACAAGACTAGACAGACAAGACTAGACAGACAAGACTAGACAGACAAGACTAGACAGACAAGACTAGACAGACAAGACTAGACAGACAAGACTAGACAGACAAGACTAGACAGACAAGACTAGACAGACAAGACTAGACAGACAAGACTAGACAGACAAGACTAGACAGACAAGACTAGACAGACAAGACTAGACAGACAAGACTAGACAGACAAGACTAGACAGACAAGACTAGACAGACAAGACTAGACAGACAAGACTAGACAGACAAGACTAGACAGACAAGACTAGACAGACAAGACTAGACAGACAAGACTAGACAGACAAGACTAGACAGACAAGACTAGACAGACAAGACTAGACAGACAAGACTAGACAGACAAGACTAGACAGACAAGACTAGACAGACAAGACTAGACAGACAAGACTAGACAGACAAGACTAGACAGACAAGACTAGACAGACAAGACTAGACAGACAAGACTAGACAGACAAGACTAGACAGACAAGACTAGACAGACAAGACTAGACAGACAAGACTAGACAGACAAGACTAGACAGACAAGACTAGACAGACAAGACTAGACAGACAAGACTAGACAGACAAGACTAGACAGACAAGACTAGACAGACAAGACTAGACAGACAAGACTAGACAGACAAGACTAGACAGACAAGACTAGACAGACAAGACTAGACAGACAAGACTAGACAGACAAGACTAGACAGACAAGACTAGACAGACAAGACTAGACAGACAAGACTAGACAGACAAGACTAGACAGACAAGACTAGACAGACAAGACTAGACAGACAAGACTAGACAGACAAGACTAGACAGACAAGACTAGACAGACAAGACTAGACAGACAAGACTAGACAGACAAGACTAGACAGACAAGACTAGACAGACAAGACTAGACAGACAAGACTAGACAGACAAGACTAGACAGACAAGACTAGACAGACAAGACTAGACAGACAAGACTAGACAGACAAGACTAGACAGACAAGACTAGACAGACAAGACTAGACAGACAAGACTAGACAGACAAGACTAGACAGACAAGACTAGACAGACAAGACTAGACAGACAAGACTAGACAGACAAGACTAGACAGACAAGACTAGACAGACAAGACTAGACAGACAAGACTAGACAGACAAGACTAGACAGACAAGACTAGACAGACAAGACTAGACAGACAAGACTAGACAGACAAGACTAGACAGACAAGACTAGACAGACAAGACTAGACAGACAAGACTAGACAGACAAGACTAGACAGACAAGACTAGACAGACAAGACTAGACAGACAAGACTAGACAGACAAGACTAGACAGACAAGACTAGACAGACAAGACTAGACAGACAAGACTAGACAGACAAGACTAGACAGACAAGACTAGACAGACAAGACTAGACAGACAAGACTAGACAGACAAGACTAGACAGACAAGACTAGACAGACAAGACTAGACAGACAAGACTAGACAGACAAGACTAGACAGACAAGACTAGACAGACAAGACTAGACAGACAAGACTAGACAGACAAGACTAGACAGACAAGACTAGACAGACAAGACTAGACAGACAAGACTAGACAGACAAGACTAGACAGACAAGACTAGACAGACAAGACTAGACAGACAAGACTAGACAGACAAGACTAGACAGACAAGACTAGACAGACAAGACTAGACAGACAAGACTAGACAGACAAGACTAGACAGACAAGACTAGACAGACAAGACTAGACAGACAAGACTAGACAGACAAGACTAGACAGACAAGACTAGACAGACAAGACTAGACAGACAAGACTAGACAGACAAGACTAGACAGACAAGACTAGACAGACAAGACTAGACAGACAAGACTAGACAGACAAGACTAGACAGACAAGACTAGACAGACAAGACTAGACAGACAAGACTAGACAGACAAGACTAGACAGACAAGACTAGACAGACAAGACTAGACAGACAAGACTAGACAGACAAGACTAGACAGACAAGACTAGACAGACAAGACTAGACAGACAAGACTAGACAGACAAGACTAGACAGACAAGACTAGACAGACAAGACTAGACAGACAAGACTAGACAGACAAGACTAGACAGACAAGACTAGACAGACAAGACTAGACAGACAAGACTAGACAGACAAGACTAGACAGACAAGACTAGACAGACAAGACTAGACAGACAAGACTAGACAGACAAGACTAGACAGACAAGACTAGACAGACAAGACTAGACAGACAAGACTAGACAGACAAGACTAGACAGACAAGACTAGACAGACAAGACTAGACAGACAAGACTAGACAGACAAGAC
The DNA here is from genome assembly GCA_944588485.1 of Phosphuga atrata. Classification (NCBI taxonomy): domain Eukaryota; kingdom Metazoa; phylum Arthropoda; class Insecta; order Coleoptera; family Silphidae; genus Phosphuga; species Phosphuga atrata. The sequence goes on from OX155902.1 coordinate 53,581,120, forward strand.
TAGACAGACAAGACTAGACAGACAAGACTAGACAGACAAGACTAGACAGACAAGACTAGACAGGCAAGACTAGACAAACAAGACTAGACAGACAAGACTAAACAAA